>LVTN01000145.1:105183-116617 GCA_001649415.1 Musa itinerans
ATGGTTGGTCGAGTCCCTCGAGACCATGGTGATTCGAAGGCCGAACAGGACAGGAATCACAAGGAGTTATGATCGGCAAGAGTTGCTTACCTTTTGGGCTTAGTGTGATTATTCGAATCTCTCGAGGTTACACTAAGACGCTGGTTGGATCCTGATCCCCACTAGAAGTCTACCGGAGACTTCCATTTCACGTGCTAAGAGTGTCGCATGATTCGCTAGTAAAATAGTGGGAGCATATTAAGATAGAAGTCCAAATCTTAATTGTTTATTTCTTGTAAAATCTACATGTTATTCATTTCTGTTGTATCTTTATTTTCAGAAAATGTCGCTTTCAAATTCCTTACGTGGCATACTTGATGTCAACCGCCTCACTGGTCTAAATTATACGGATTGGCTCTGCAACTTGAGAATTATCCTTACAGCGGAGAAAATCGCGTATGTCCTTGATATAGTGATGCCTACGCCCAAGGAAGGGGTAAGCGAAGATGAGATCGCAAGCTACGTGAAGTACATTGATGACTCCACTCTTGCTCAGTGCTACATGTTGGGCTCTATGACTCCTGAGTTACAAAGACAACATGAAAAGATGGATGCCAGATCCATTCTCCTACATGTTCGCAAATTGTTTGAGGAATATGGAAGGACCTAGCGATATAAGATATCCAAGAGCCTCTTCTGCGCTAGGATGACTGAGGGACACCGGTTCAAAACCATGTCCTAAAGATGATTGAGTGGATAGAGAAACTTACAGATCTAGGAATGGTCCTAGAGGATAACTTATGTGTGGACATTGTGCTTCAGTCCCTACTAGATTTCTTTTTACAGTTCATGATGAAGTTTAATATGAACAAGCTTGAGATCCAGGCTTAGAGCACTGGAAAGCAGTAAAGTGTATCCTTAAGTACTTGAGAAGGACTAAGGGTCTTTTACTATTATATGGATGTAGTAGCCTCAGGGTTGAAGGCTACACGGACTCATGTTTTCGGTCTGATGTCGATGATAGCAAGTCGAATTCAAGGTATGTGTATACCTTGAATGGAGGAGTAGTATGCTGGAAGAGTTCCAAGCAAGATACTACTACTGACTCGACCACAACGGCAGAGTACATTGCTGCAGTAGAGGCAGCAAAGGAGGGAGTCTGGATGAAGAAGTTCATCACAGATCTAGGAGTCGGGCCAAGAAGCGAGGAGCTAATTCCTTATAATGCGATAACTATGGGGCGATTACTCAAATAAGGGAACCCAGGTCTCATCAGAAGTGTTCTGAGGAGGTCCCAACTTATTAGAGAGATCATGACTGGAGGAGATGTAGTAGTGAAAAGAGTTCCATCCAAAGATAACATTGCAGATCCATTGAGAAAGCCATTGTCTCAGATTATCTTTGAGCGTCACAAGGGTTTGATGGGAATTAGACACATAGGTGATTGGCTTTAAGTCAAGTGGGAGATTGCTAGTCATAGGTGCCCAACAAGCCAATCACGTGAGTAATGATATATGTGACTTGACACAGAATCTTTTTGCTTATAATTTTTTAGCATTTATCACTTTTTATTGACTATTACATATATGCATGTATATATTATGACGTCCTTGGATCTGTGCAATAGGAATCGGATTATGATGAGATCACGATAATGAGACTGATTCACCTTTAAACACAGATCCTAAATAATCCCGATCATAGGTTACTCGAGAGGGACATCGAGATAACCGGACAGACTGGTGTACTATATACCCGTCCATATGATGGATGCAGCTGGTCTCATAGTTGCTCGTGTGGGGACACTAGGGATACAGTACAGGTGCTCATTAAAGAATGAGTTCACTGATTGATCCGCTTACAGAATGCTGGATGGTTGATGATGCCTTATTGTTAGACAACGATTTCGTAGTCCTAGTGGTATATCTGGTCCTTAGACTTGAGATACCAAGGATGTCCTGTATGAGTGCTCCACACTTTGATACCAAACTTATAGGTTTGGATGTCCCATATCTAGTACAACTGGTCATTGGGAGTGGCAATCGATCTTACGAGGGCTATTGAGTGTCGATAGAGGATCATCCACTCTCAGCATCATGAGAGGAATATCCCATATATTCTTGCTCAGACAAATCCCTGGTCATGGTCATTCGAATTAAGAGAGAAAGAGTTCTCCAGGAGAATCCGATTAGAGCAAGACTCGAGTATAAACCGTATGAGTCTGACAGCACCATGCCCGATATACGGTCTTTGGGATATTAGATGGATGAGGGACTATAGGTACACAGTAACTAAGGACAAACAAGTCCAATGGATTGAATTCCCTTATATCGTTTGGGGACTACGGCGTAGTGGCCTAGTACGTCCGTAGTCAATAAGTCAAGTGAATTATTATAGAGATAATAATTCACTGAGTCAGAAGGAGTTCTGACATGTATGACTCACGGCCAACTCGATATTGGGCCTATAGGGTCACACACATATGGTAGGCATTGCGATGAGTAGAGGTTCGAATATGAGATATCCGTCGGAGCCCCTATCTTATTGGATATCCAATAAGCCCCTGAATTATTGAATCCCATGGACGAGATCCAATAAGAGCCCATGAGAGATTATTGGATAGAGATCCACTAATCTAAAAGGCTTAGATAATTAGATGCAGATCCAATACCCACTAGGGGAGGATCCATTAAGGTTTTGACAGGGGACCTATATAAATAGGAGGGATTCAGTAGTTCATAAGCTAAAGCCTTTGCTTACCTCTTCTATTCTCCTCCCCCTCTCCACCTCAAAGTAGGCCTGGAGTTTTGAGGAGCGTCGTTGTAGCCCTGCTGTGTGGATCACCGCCAGAGAGGAGGACGCTTGACCTCTTTCACCCTCTCCTAGAGATCTGTAAGGAAACAAGGATATACGATCTCCCTAGGTTACATAATCTATTCTATACGTAGTTTGTTTCACGGATTTTTGCGCACCAATCTTCGCACGACGACGAACATCTTTTTGGGAAATTAGGGATTTTATTTTTCTTGTTCTTTCACTGCGCATGTGATGTCGCCCCCAAAGATTTCCCAACACTTCTTTGGCAAGTTCCTAGACTTCTCGGTTGGTTCCGGCAGAACTTCCGACGAACGTTCGGACTTTTAACGAACTCTTGAACTCCCGCGAGATCTCGATCTTGACTCCGGCACAACACCTGCTTTATGTCTTACTACTATCGTAGTTAATCCTGCATACTTTTCTCGATTAGATCAAACAATTTATAATTGACTTCATCATCAAAATCTGAGATTCAACATATCTAATGGGACTAAACCCTAGACCCTCTTGATTGCCTTTTAAGTACCTTACACATTATCTTCACCTTGTTTTAGCCTCATCTCCTTTACTCGTTTGATAAGCAACCAAACATTTTCTCTTCTTCTGCACTTAGGTCTTTTTGCTATCTTTGTGAAGGCCAAAAAACCCTATATCTAAAGAAGAAAAAGACAAGAAAACCTAACTCTTCCTTTATCTATACCTCAACTTTAGTTTAGTAGATTATAAACTAAATTTTTTAGCTACTTTTAAATAACCTAAAGTTCAATTTAATATTTGATTTTTTAGATTTGTTATGTATGAATTAGTTATGATTCTAAAGCCTCTGGTATTGATTTAATTTAAGATTAGTGTACAGAGTTGTGTTCCAATCTAAGGTATTCATGATCTCCTATTTTCAGTTAAGAGATTTTGTTCGAGCTTAATTGATCTTATTAGGGATATAATTAGATTTTTTTTCTTTTAATATATCTTAAAAGAATCTCTTAGGCTTCTAAAGGATTTGGAATTGAGTGATTACAAGCTTTATGCACTTAGATATAAGATTTAGAAATTCAGATAGTTTTAATCCAGTTTTAACAAAATAAAATAAGTGATAGCAACTGAATTGAGAGGGTAGTTTAGCTTCCAAATGATTCTATTTTGAGCTAAAATTTAATGTATATTTAGTTTTATTTACCTCCTAATTTTTGTAAAATTTCATAATAATACATGAGAGTTTGGTTAGCATGAATAGTAAAGTAAGATTTCTTTACAAAAGTGTATTATTGGTGGATTGGTAAACACTATGACATGGATTAAAAATTTAATTGATTGGGAATGAGTTTGAAAATTGAATGCTTTCATAGGCTAAATGTAGTCTATTGGAAGGAGATTATACTAATATTTTCTTACAAATTATAGTTGCATGAAGAGTTATGTGCCTTAAGATGTAAGTTTCTATATTTTGGAATATCATAACGACCCTATCTTCCAAATTTGATATATTTATAGCTTTCCAACACATCTAATTGCTAAAGACCATGGCCCTTCCATGGAAACTTCATTTTAAGCTAAATCAAGTAAGTATAAGCTTAATTTATTATAAAATAATAGCTATATATATCATGTGAACTTAAATGTATTTTGAAAGTATGTCTTGAATGATAAGATAGTCATGAACTTAATATATGTTTGCAAGCATATTTTAGTGATAAGATCATCATAAGCTATATCTAAACTTGATATTAATCTATGTATTGCATAAGAATGAAAATATATGAATTGTAATAAAAATAAATGATATGTATGTATGTATATATGATGACGTGCGATGTGAGAATGCATGTATATATTATCACGTGTAGTATGAGAATACATTTATATGTTTTTATGTCGTATGAGGGTACACATACATACTATAGTATATAGTGTGGGAGTACACATATACACTATGATGTACGATATGGGAGTACACGTATATATTATGATAATTGGTGTAAGAGTATATGTATACATTACAACGTGTGATAAGGGAATGCACATATATATTATGATGTACGGTGTATGTATATGTTATGACATGCGGTATGGGTGTGCATATATATACAATAATGTGCGATATGAGCGTGTACGTATATATTATGATAAACGATATGGAAGTATATGTTTATATTATGACATACGGTATATGAGTGCACGTATATATTATGACGTGCTAGTCATATATGTCTTGCAAACCAATCACCTGAGTGATGACACGTATGATACGATACATATTCTTTTTGCTTATTATTATTTATTATATTTTTCTCACTTTATGTTATATATTGCATATATTGTGATGTCCATGGATATGTGCAATGAGAATCAGATCATAATGAGATCATGATAATGAGACTAATTCATTTTTAAACACAAACCCCCAAATAATCCCGGTAGTAGGTTACTCGAAAGGGACATTGAAATAACTGGACAGATTGGTGTGTTATATACCCATTCATATGATGAAGGCTACTGGTTTCATAGCTTCTTGTGTGGGGACACTAAAGATATAGTGCAGGTGCTCATTGGAGAATGAGTTCACTAATTGATCCACTCACAGAATACTGGATGGTTGATGATACCTTATTATCATATAGTGATTTCATCGTCTCAGTTATGTATCTGATCCTTAGGCTTGAGACACCAAGGATGTCCTATATGAGTACTCCATTCTTTGATACCAGACTTATAGGTTAGGAAGTTTCAAATCTAACACAATCGATTATCGAGAGTAGCAATCAATCTTTCGAGGGCAATTGAGTATCAATATAGGATCATTTATTCTTGATATCATGAGAGGAATATCCTATATATTCTTGCTAAGGCAAATCTCTACTCGGGGTTATTCGGATTAAGAGAGAAAGAGTTCTTCGGGAGAATCTGATTAGAGCGAGACTCGAGTAGATTCCGTATAGGCCTAACAGCCTCATATCCGGTATATGGTCTCTGAGATAATAGATAAATGAGAGATTATATATCCATAGTAATTAATGATAGATATATCCTATGGATTAGATTCCCTTGTATCGTTTGGGGACTACGGTGTAGTAGCCTAGTACATCTATAGTTTCGAGTAAATTATTATGAAGATAATAATTCATTGTGTCAGAAGGAGTTTTGACAAATATGACTCATGGCCAGCTCAATATTGAGGCTAGAGGGTCACACACATATGGTAGGTATTATGACGAGTAGAGGTTCGGATATGAGATATCTACTAGAGCCCCTATCTTATTAGATATCCAGTAAACCCATGAATTATTGGATCTTATGGATAAGATTTAATAAAAGCCAATAAGAGATTATTAATAGAAATCTACTAATCCAAGAGGTTTCAGTAGTTAGATGGAGATCTAGTACTCAATAGGGCAGGATCTATCAGGGTTAAGTTAACAAGGACCTTTATAAATAAGAGGGAACCAAATGGGGCATATGCTAGACTCCTTTTGGCTACTGTTGGTGAACTGATGTGCCGTGGCTGATGAGTCAACACGGCTTGGTCCACGGGTCGATGTCGGGAGTCAATGGTCGACCGATCGGGTCGTCGAGGTTGATCGACCGCAGGTTGGGATGTTGGCGTCGGGATGTTAGTCGGCGTCTCTCGGTCAGGATGCTCATGCCTCGGGGGGTGGTAGCTCTCCTGCACAGAAAGCCCTCATTGGGTGGTTACTGACTTTGGCCCCTCCAAGAGTAAGTTAGTACTTAGTTCTCTATACGAGGTGGTTCTCCCCTGACCAGATGTCGGCCTGGGGTTTTTATACTACTGTACGAGGGTCGGTCGTACGCGGGTTTGGCATGGCGACCGATCCTCAAGGGGCGAGGAGGTACCTTTGTGCGGCTGCCATCTCGGAATGTGCGGAACGACGCCATACGACGTTGTCCTGAGCTTTCCGGGATGGGATGTATCGAAGAATACCTTGGTACGGATCCTAGCTCGACGTGTGGGAGTGCTCCTCTTACTGACCTGGCAGTGGTGTGGCATGGCATTGGTAGTGACGTGGCAAGGGCTCAAAATATATCTTATCAGCTACTACCTCCTATACTTCTCCCTCTCTCTCCTTCCCAGCCAATAGCCCTACTTTGGGGTGTGTGGATATCAAGAAGTGGTGACCCCTTCTTAATCACGTGGTGTGCATAGAGAGGAAGATCGTGCAACAGTTTGAAGAGCATCTTTGTCGCATCTGCCATGTAGATAACCTCTAGAGAGGAAGATATCTGTCTTTCTTCATCCTCTCTTATAAATCTATAAGTTTTCAGGAATTTACGATCTCCCTAGGTAACACATCTTTTATATATGTATAGTTTTCAGTTTTGTGGATTTTTGTACACTAATCTTCGCACGACGACGAGAAACTTTTTTATTTGAAAAATCTAGAATTTTATTTTTCTGTGATGCTACCCCAGGTTTCTTAACATGAAGTATGGCATGTGAGTGTGCATATATATTATGAAATGTTTTATGAATGTTTATAGATGCATTGATTTTTCATTGCTTGTATAATGAACTATCCTTGCTCATAGGCATTGTGGTTTACTTTAAATTAAAATTTTACTTTGTTATTATGCATTTATAGATACATGCGGGAGTGCATGTAATGTGATGTGAGAGTTTATAAGCATACTATGCATTTCTATTGCATGTATATTATGATTTACTTTAAGGCAAAAGTTTCCCTAAGCGTCCAGAATGTGAGGTTATAACGAAAGATCATATGCATGTGAATATTGAACAATAATATATGGGATGATATATACTCACCTTAATATATTAAATTAAAAATTTATACTTATTGAGTTATACTTTATTGTATATCCTATTTTGCAAGTAAGGATATCAATAATCCATCTAGGTGGTAGGCAAGAAGGTGAGTAGGTATGCATCATACTAGAGCAGATATAGTTGAAGACCTATGGGATCCTTTTATAATACATGTGTGTGGGTTGAGAGCATGTGCTTATAAATTATATATAGGTATGAAATGCCTATGTGTACAGAGAATCCTATCATTTTATTTAGCAAGTTAATAGGTCTCAAATTTTCCTATTGTTTCATTATATTATTATTTAACAGGAAAGGGTGGCATGCTATTCGAGTTATGTATATAATATATGAATGAAAATAGGAATAGAGTGTTATAAGTGAGCTAATACACGAGATTTACAAGTAGAGGATGGTGGATAGAGTTGTTGGCGATGGCGATAAACCCTTCCTCGAAGGCTGTGGGCGGAGAGGGGAAGCTAGGGTTACAGGCGACGACAACCCTCCCTCACACGAGGGCTACAAACAACAGTGGCAAGTTCTTGCGGATGGGTTGCATGCGACGGTGTGGGGCAGAGGTAGTGGTTGATCCAATGAAAGTGATGGACGGGTCCTAAAAAAAATAAAATTTTAAATTTATGAGGGACAAAATGATCTTTTTACATTATCAATGGTACTCTATGGAAAATTTTCAAACTTAAAATACTATCAAGGAAATTTTTAAACTTCTAAACTTTTTTCAAGAATTTACCTATAAATAAAGAGAAAAGTTTTTAGGTTGAAAGGAACTTAGGTCTTTAATTGTCCAATGTATTATGCTAATTTTTTTCTTTTTGTAAATAATAAGTAGTGATATACAATCAACAATCAATACCTTTACTAGCAACTTAGCTAAAGTTTACTGATTTTTTATATATTTTAATTATATATATAATAGAAAGGATAAGTGATAAATGTGAAATTTAAATCTAGAATTTTACTATAATTTGTTAAAGCCTTTATTATTAAAATTAACCAACTAATAATATTATATATTATATCACTAATCAAAATAGTGTCACATGTAAATTAAAAAAAAATAAAACCAAACATTTGAAAAGGAACGAGGTGTTCCTGACACATGATAGAAAAAAATAATAAATATTTAATATGAAAACAATTATTTTAGGATACATTATCAAAAACATAAATTATTATACACAAGTTGTCACAATTATGACTGATTTGAGTCAATAACGGCACACCTTATATGAGTGTCAGCCAAATGTCATTAAAAGGTATAATGCAGAATATATTATTTAAAGTTTGTAAATTCATATATTTATATATTTTTTAATTATAGATTTGTACTACATGTACATGTATTGTATATTGATCATCCATCGTTAGAAGTCTATTCACATTGCACATCATTTATAGTATGTTTTTAGACCATATTTTCTTTTATTAGTGAGACAAGAAGAGCGCTAAAAATAATGTTGTGGTACCACGAAACTAAAATCGATTAAAGTCATCGCATATTGGTATAGCACCAATCCAACCAATAAACAAAATTAATGTTTGATCAATGTTTTAATCATTGATTCAACTGATTTTAATGTCTTTTCAAAAAAAAAAAAAAAAACTCACAAAGACTTTTCTTTTGAATAAAATTAAGCATTTAGTTACTTTTAATTCTAAACAATGAAAAATAAATTTGACTAAGTTTTGTCATTCTGATTATACGATACATAATGGTACAAATCAAATCTTAAAAAAATGTGCAAGTTCATCGCAAGGTTGAGAATTGCGAATGAGATGATTTGATCGGATGCCTTACAAAATTGCATTGGAGTGTGGATAATAAACTCATATGATGCTTAAGTTAGAGCAATCGGAGGATTTGGGAAGGAAAAAAATTGTATACTCAAGTTATTTGGGTCTTCTTTAGGAAACTCTATCAATCGTTAAGATTAATGGTGAAGTTAGTTAATCCACATGAGTGGTAACGTAGAATTGTCGATCACTACTTGGTCATTGGGATATTTCTCAAATAGTTGAATGCTATGTTGATGCATGGGATATTTGTCAAAAATATTGACATCGATGTGTCCAACTGAAATAAGTGTTTGACAAGACGTGATATGATTTGATTATGCACATACTCACTAAGTTTAAAAACAAAGGCTTTTGACTAAAAAATCTTATGGTATAAATATGTTTACGCATCAAGTTATATAAGCTTATAATTCTTTTTCACCAATACTTAATTGACGATAAGATATCTGATTATATATATATATATATATATAATTTTGATATAAAAATTCACGGTTAAACAATTCGTAAAAGAATGCTAAATACTGAAAGAATGATAAACTTAAATTCATAAATAATTGGTTAATTTAGAGATATGTGATTGATAACAAGTATAAAATGACAAAAATTATTAACCATAGATCCCATAACATCAACAAAGGCCTAATATTGGAGGTATATTTTTTGTATCATGGAATATTTCTTTTGACCTTAAACGACTAAGGGAGATGGGGTATGAAAGGTAATTAAATAAGGGTATGTTATTGGGGTTTGAGTATTCTCACCCAACACCACTTAATCTCAATTGAGAGTTTAACTTAGTGTTTGGAAGGACCACGTTAAGAACTTCATTTGTTACTAGGCCTCGATGCAATTTGACTCCACATTGGACACACAGGCATATTGAGCGGATTCAAAAGCTCATAGCACAAGCCGAATCAAGACCGAATTAAATTGATCAATCACCTCAAGTCTACTATTAATATCTTTTTTCTATTATTTTGGTACTAGCATCAGGGTCAACATGTCAAGCATCACCCAATTGACACCACGAACGGATGTTGTTGACTTGAAAGTAATCCAAAAATCACTTTTAAGAAAGAAGAGGTGGAGCACCTCAACGTCGAGCATGATAATGCTCTCATCATCTCTATTCAAGTGATAAATGCGTCAGATCAAAGAATCATGATCCAAAAGATATACTTTATTTTGATATACTTTATTTTGATATCTTCCAAAAGATGTATTCGACTAATAATGAATAATATTATCCCAATGTCCTCATCTTTGATGGGGTTCACTCGAAAATTCAATCTATTGCATTGGCATTATTAGTCTTCATGTGATATTTGACTTGGGCTCCTGCTTAAAAATATTAATAATGAGATTTATGGTCATCACTATTTAATAGATGTACAATGTCATCAGTCGGTGAATCTATTATAGGCAGTGGTGTCAACTTACCACATTGTCACAGACAAACTTCTAAACAGAATATTTGATGTAATGCTCACGGATGTCCGTACCTTTTAATATGTTCATGCTTTGCACAGCAAGTAGAGGGACGGCCGAAGGTTTGATAGTCCCATTTTTTAGTCAGGTTTGGTGGCCGCTTTAGGCTTGTAAATAAAGGTTGTGTCATGTGGATACTTGTGAGAGGTACTCAATCTGTAGTGGACCATTTTGACCCTTTGTTGTATAACTGTTCGGAGCTTGTAAAGTCTGTTTGTAATTTGCATTGGCTATGAAGTGTTTTCGGAGATGTTTACTAGTGGATCCCGAGTGAGGCGCTTTCTCTAAACCATTTTCTCTTTTGTAGGTCCTAAGGGACCATGGGAGGTTTCAGGGAGGCTGACCTTTGCGGACGGACATGCAAGGATGCCGTATGACTTAGGCAAAACCAGCTAAGTCCATGACAGATAGTATCAAAGCAGGACAAGCACTCATAGAAACGCTTGACATGCAAACGTGGAGGACCTAGCAGGGCTGCATTAAAGGCAGCTAGCATGCGCGATCGTTTTGGAGTAAACGGGCATGGAGATGCAGGGAAATGGAGTCGCT
>LVTN01000145.1:117563-139041 GCA_001649415.1 Musa itinerans
CATGAAGTGAGCCGACATAGAAGATGGAACATGGAGTGGAGGCATAGAGCTTTCCTTGGACAGAGGTCAAGGACATGAACTCTTGTAGAGGCAAGAGTATGATCATGTTGTTCCATGGGTCCTTCATTCTGATGGAGTGGACTCATCTTGCATGGTGCCAAAGACGAAGGGAGCTTCTAGGCACATACACCTTATCTCGGAGAAGCATTTGATGGAGGAACTAAGGTGACTCAACTTGCGGAGGCGAAGTTGGGTTCAGAAGGTCTTGGCATGGGGCAAGAGGATGTGAAGGCAGGTACTCTTGAAGAATATGCCACATTGTTGCCATTCAAGTTGCCATGAAGGAAGCAGTGCGTAGCAAAGATTATGCTGGTAGAGGTAGAGGCCTAGGATCCAGATAATAGTGCATCAATTTCAACGAAGTCAGTGGACTTTGAGAGCTATTAGGCGACGGACTGTCCTAGAACAGTGCTTCATCTAAATGTGACCCGAGAGCAGGTGGACGAAGGTCGATTGCCGAAGGAGCGAATACAATCGAAGGTAAAAGAGGCCTTGCGATATGTTGGCAGAGGCCACATATGGAGGGATCACAATCCGAGTTCATCCCATAAGGATCAGAATGCAATGAGATATCACCAGGAGGTGACATGGTGCAGCGGATCGTGGTGGAACAGTTCGTGGTAATGCGATATACACGAATCTCTTCCCGTGATGGACTATATCATATGGAGGTATGATCGGGAGCTACTGGAAGCTCTACTTCGGTGAACAACACGCTGGCAAGAAGAGCTATGGATTCAAGGAGTGAAGGCCATGGTACCGCAGAGGTGGGTCTTCCGTGCGTGCATCGAATTTTGCATCAGATGAAAGCCTTGGTTATCAGCATATGGAGGCTGTGTTCCACCAAGGGAAAAGTTTGAATGCAAATACCAGTGAGTCCCATGGGAGGGACTTGATCATGCAGAGGTATGATCGAAGCAGTTGAAGAGTTGGACTGCTCCAGAGCCCATATTCGCTTAAGGAGCCCGACAAGTCAGAGGACAAGGTCGAGTAAGCGAACGTTGCTACCAAGGAAGCTAAGGAAAACAGAATCTGTGCAAACCCTATAACATGATGGTAGAGGTCATGCATTGGAGTTGTAGTCTATCTCTCCATCGACTAAGGGGAACTGCTTGAGAATACAGAGGTGTTGAAGTAGGGGGTCGAAAGGGGCGAGGAAGCGACGACGAGTCCAGAGGGACTTAGCTACCCAAAACAAAGCATTGGTTAGAATGGAGGTGGACTCCAAGGAGTGCCATAGAAGCAGATCTATTGATCATGAAGAAAAGGGATGCAGATGTGAGGTAATGGATAGTAGGGCCATGGGCATGACAATGCCATGGTACCGCAGAGGTGGGACTTCTGTGAGGTCATCGATCCCTTGTTCTCATGGAAGGAAGATCGAGGAACGAAGCAGGCAGTACGAGGTGCACGATCGAGGAACGAAGCAGGTAGTACAAGGTGCTATACCTTTGCTACTCGGTGGAGTATGTGGTAGAGTTGATGGAGAAGACGGTACAATCCCAGAGGCAACCAAAACTACTAGAGACTTACTCTAAGTTGGGGTGAAAACTTCCTGCATTCCAGAAGTTCGATGACATTGAGAAGGTGAATCACAGTAACTAACTCAACGCAAGGAGTGCAAACACTTCAAGTGCTTCAGAAGTATGAGTAAAGAACAGGCGAAGGCCAGTAACTAGCTCGATGCATGGAGTACAACCTCGAGGAGGCGGGCGAAGTCAAGTAACATTTACCTTCTCAACTCTTAAGAGAATAGGCGAAACCGAGTACCCCAATTCTCTTATCTATCCAGCAGAGGAGCTCTACATAGGTTCAAAGACCCTTCGAAGATAATGGAAGACAATAGTTATCAAATCCTCATCAACGGTGATCAGTGCTACTGAGAGTAGATTGTCCGTTTCATTTCCCAACGAAATGCCAATCGAAAGCGGAAGTGATGCGAACATACTCGGAAGGGACGACTAAGTGAAAGAAGAGTCGATGGACAAATTTTATGGAGGAAGGACCCAAAAACTTCAAAAGTTTGTGAAGCAATGCTCGTCAAAGCTCCAACCAGCATCCACCCAGTTCAAGAAGCATGAGTTATTTGAGAGACTGGCGCAAAGTAAAGATGGTCTTTTTCTTCATCTGAAGGATCCGTAGGAACCAACAAGGATCAACACAACTCAGCCAACCCCATACGAGAGTCAGAGTCATGGGCGAGTTGAAGCAGTATGGCGAATCAAAAGTTCGACTACTCAACAATAACAGTAGAGAGCAGTTGGGAGCCAATAGGCACATTGTAGTTGGAGCAGAATATTGAAGACTTAGCAAAGGTAAGGAGTTGCAGTGTCGGCAAATGCTTCAATGAGGACATCGAAGGGATGGGTGGGGGAGAATGTCATGGACAAACTTCTAAACAGAATGTTTAATGTAATGCTCATGGATGTCTGTGTCTTTTGGTATGTTCATGCTTTGCACAGCATGTAGAGGGACGGCCGAAGGCTTGATAGTCCCATTTTTTAGTCAGGTTTGGTGGCTGCTTTAGGCTTGTAAATAAAGGTCGTGTCATGTGGACACTTGTGAGAGATACTCGGTCTGTAGTGGATCATTTTGACCCTTTGTTGTGCAACTGTTCGGAGCTTGTAAAGTCTGTTTGTAATTTGCATTGGCTATGAAGTGTTTTCGGAGATGTTTGCTAGTGGATCCCGAGTGAGGCATTTTCTCTAACCCGTTTTCTCTTTTGTAGGTCCTAAGAGACCATGGGAGGTTTCGAGGAGGCTGACCTTTACGGACGGACACGCAAGGGTGTCGTACGACTTAGGCAAAACCAGCTAAGTCCGTGACAACATATTTATGAAATTCCTACTTAGATTCAAAGTTAGAGATTTAAAAAGTAATATGAAGGAGTCCCTATGTGTTCATGAAGTTCATATGCTACAAATAGGATTTCTTATACTCCTAGGAGACCCTTTATAACCTCAATTGTCTCTTCACTTACTAAGATGTCTTTTTACTTTCTATGAGAGATTTTTCACTCAAAAGGTCTTCCAATCATTGACTTTTAGCTCAAAAGATTTCTCGCTTAACATCCTTTACCTCATCGAAGAGGTTGACTCGCATCTTGAGTATTGATTGGCATGTGTTTTCCGGTATAACTATCAAATCAAATTTTGTTATCAAATCAACCATCCAAAGGAATATTGTTTAATGCACTCTTCTCTTCTCGGAGTAAGCATCACGGATCGTTTAATACATTCTCATTGGGCTAAGCATTGAAGACCACTTGATGCTCGATGCATCATTCTCAAACTAAGCATCAAAGACTATCCGAGATACCCTAATCAAGCTAAGTATTAAAGATTACTTAATGCACCATTCTCATGCTAAGCATTACAAACCATATATTATGTCCTCATAAGGTTAAGCATCGGAGAACATATGATGCATCCTCACACTAAGCACCAATGACCTACTATGTCAAACATATGAAGCCAATAAAGCGATTATGTCTTGAGACCTTTCTAGGAAAGCCCTCAATATACTTTTATGGGGATAAATGATAGGAAAAATATTCTTCTGCTAATCAAACATATGATATCTTAGTTAATATAAAAAGACAAAAGCCCTCGACCATACGTGAACAAAAAATAATCAAAAAATATTTCTCCTAATCGTAAATGATTAGGGGGGACCAACTATAAAAGATAAATTGGGACAACATTATCAAGGTTTATCTTTTCTTACTCTTAATTCCACTTGATCTACTTCGGGAGTTTAACTTGAACGTCGAATGAATCATATTGAGAATTCTACCCAATATTAATTTTGGTATAGGTCGGGCACCTAAAAATATATTCGACAATTCAAAAACTCCTAGTATTAGTCGGATCGTGATCAAATCTTACTAATTAATCACTTCAAATCTAAAACTGTATCTTTCCCTATCAACTACTTATATGCGACCTTTGTGTGATGGGGTTGAACTCAAGTCATTCAGCCAATCTTACCCTCTTCTAATGCCCATTTATCTATCTGATTTGATCAAATTATTTTTTTGATACTTATTTTTCGGTCTTAAAAAATGGATGGTTAAGATTTAAATAGAAAGGTGAGATGAACCAATTTGCGGGCACCTTCAAACTTAGCCGCACCGCATCGAAACGGAATCCATAGCTTTGGACTCGCTGCTGCATCGATCGGTTCGATCCATGGAGACCAAAACCTGTTCCATAGCATCGATCCGAACTCACCCGGTGCAGCGGCGAAGACGATGGCGGCTCTCGCCCGGTACCTCCACCACCCGTCCCGTCGAAACCACGGCGACGGTTCCCGGCGCATCGCTCCTCTCGATCTCTCCGGCCGACGCTTTCCGTCTCGTTCGTTCACTAAACCTCTCCCTCCAGTTCCGGTTTCGCCTACACATTTCTACATCCTTTTTGCTTTGTTGGCATGAGGAGTATCTTCATCCTTATTCGACGAATACAGTGCGTATTTAGTGGTTTCCCAGTTCCGGATCCTGTTTTGTCGCTCCTTCTGTCGATCCTGGCGCCCTACATCGATGTATCTGCTGTCGCTTAGGGTTTAATTTGTGGGTTCTTTTCTGTTCGTGTTATGCTATGTAGATATTAGTTGAATTTTGATACAGTTATGACGCTAAAGTTCGATTTTTTGTATATATTTATATGCTTCATTCTGAGGACACAACACCGTGGTGATTTAGTTTCTGAAGCAGCATGTCGATGATCTACCGATGGATATTAGTTTTAGTCAGTTTCTTCTCTTTGTTTGGGAGAAATAAGGGGAAAGAGGCACGTCAGACGGTCTTGACGAGTTCTGATTTGTTGTTTTGTCCTGTTATCGGCATTTCAATTTCTGGTTTTGGGGGGCAATGAATTTAATATCATGTAGAACCATCAATTTCGTTTTATGCTAAAACTGGCCCATGCTCCCACAACCATTCTTATCTCCTTTTCTTTCCGCAAGCCTTGATGGATATAGTTCATGTCTATCTGCACAACACTTTAATGGAACTTAATTTGTTTCTATTAAGCTTATTGGGCTTGATGAAATTTGTTAATTTGTGGGGAAATAGGAAAAGTGAGTATGTGGTTTGTGGAAAAAAGGTCATATCACTTTCTTTTGGAAATGGGATATGCTTCTAAGATGCGAGTCAAACAATACTATCACTCGACCAGAATTATATTAATCTATCAGTTTGAGAATACTTGCATGTGCCAATTAGCGTGGCATATACATTGATTTGGAATTATCAGTTTTCCTGATGGTCAGATAGGGAAAGAGAATCCTTTTAAAGAAAAAGACTTCTTGTGTTCTATGTCATAATCCTCATTATTGTTGTCTACCAATTATGTTTGTTTGAAAGTACAAATTACAAGGTGTTTGTCTAAATGCAAACATCTTGTAAAGTTCTCATCTTCCTCTGAACCTGGCTAAACTTTTTTCTGATGGGGAAATTGTCTTTTATTTTTCTGTGCATCTGGCTTTTACTTTAATTCTGCAGTATGCACTATAGGTTAAAGCCTACTTTTAACAGTTTTTTCCCTCTCAAGCATCTTTCTGATACTAAAACTTCTCTAATCCAGAAATAGCTGTGGCTTTTTCCCTAATAAGGGAAAATGTGACCTTTAAGTTGAATGTTCATGTACCACACCATGAAGGAGAAAGTGCATTAAGCTGTGGATCCATATATTCTAGGGAATGTGTTTCCCAGAAGACTAAGTCAGAACACATTGCTGTGCAGTTATCAAGATTAAGCGGTCTTCGTGGAAACTGTATATGGCCATCAGATATCATGGTGAGTATTCCAAAAACAAGTTCTGAATGACCTCTTCTTATCGACTATCAAGCAAAGATTACCAAGATAATGCTATCTTTGCAAGTATTTTATTAAACAATATTCTGTTCCTCCACTTCGGCCACCTCGGGTCATCTCACTACTTTCTTGTGTCCTTAATGCACTGGGTGCAAATAGATGGTGTCTAGCACATCTATTTTTCATGATACAAAAATGAGTTATAAACTTTTGTTCTCTTCGCATGATCGATTATGCCCAGCAATGTTACCCAGACTTCTAAATTTTGGGTCTTTCTGCTAGATACACACTTGGACCCTTAAAAAGGTCTTGACACCATGAAAATTGATCACGTTGACATTAACATTAGATCCAAAACTTTTGATTCTTCTTCATCCATCATTTTCAAACATAACAATTTATAAGGCTTTATTGCCCAGCATATTTACATGATCCTGATGCATTCTGAAGTGATTGTGCCTGATTCTCTTGGATTCCTTGACACTTACTCTTGTTTAGTTCAACTACCTTAGAGCATCAGAACCAGCTTTATAAACCAAGATTCTTTTATTATGGAGCTCCTAATTTAGCACCGTCTCTTTGCCAAGAGGGAAAGTGAATTCATATTTTCATAAAATTCCTTAAAATGTTGATAGATTGCACTGAGTATCAATGCTTTTATCAAACAGTAATTTAATTTCTATATATTGCAAGTTTATCAGATAAAAGTTATTTTATGGTATATTTCCTTCAAAGAAAAGAAATACCTGGTTCTACCATTCTTTTGAAATTATTGCTGCAGGAAGATAAAATGTTTGGATTTCTGAAAGCATTGGTCTTCACAAATATATGGATGCTCACCCTGCCTCTTGAAGTCTTGGCTGAAACATGTGAGAGCGATAAATCGGTTATGAAAATGCCACTGTTATTTGCAGTAGCTATGATAGGTGCTGCTGTTGGGGGTAAGATAATATTGTCAGACCCTCTATTTCTAGTTATATACACTTGTATAGATTTGGAAGGTGATTTTCTGCTGCTTCTCTGATTATTCCACAGGACTTTTCTCGTATCCTGTGGGTCTATAATTACTTGACTGAAACTTCTATAATATCAGTCTAGAATTTCTGGAATGATTCGTTTTGAAGACCTTCCCACTCTGTCTTTTAATGTAAAAGGAATTTTTATGTACAATGCAGAAACTATAGTTGTTTCTTGAAGTAGCTGTAGGTTTAGGTCCAAAACAATCCTCAGAATGACCTACATTCTTTTAACGTAAAGCTAGGACTGCTATTGTGGGGATTGCTTCTTCGGTTGTTCTGCTATGATTTTGTTTATATCAAACCTCTTTCTAGTTTGCATCATGACCTTAATCTTAAACTGTGCTAAGTCAAACAGGTGAATTTAATGAAGATGTGTCAGTTACCTTCATGAAGAATAATTTTTAAACTATTGTAGATCATGTTTTTCTTACACTTAGCTATATCGCAGAATTGTTATCAACCTCCATAAGGCCATTGAAGCTGTTCCTTATTTCAAATCTTTATTATCTGCATTCTTGTGATCAAATTGTTTAAGAAATTATATCATAAATTTGCAAGTGATAAATTAGTTGTTAAGTGCCTAAATAAAACCTCTTCTTTTCCTTTTATAATTTCTAGGACTGCTAGCAAGGAGGAGAAGAGACGAACTGAAGCGACTGAATGACCAGTTGCGTCAGATCAATGAAGCTCTAAGAAGGCAAGCGAAGATAGAGTCTTATGCTCCCAGCTTAAGCTATGCACCAGTCAGCAGGATTAAGGAAACAGATGTCATTGTGGACCCTAGGAAGCAAGAACTCCTTGCAAGTTTGAGGACTGGGAAAAACTTTTTGAGGAATCAAAATCTAGAAAAGGCATTTGCACAGTTCAAAGAAGCTTTTGAACTTGCACAGATTATGGGAGATCACTTTGAGGAAAAAAAAGCTGCACGAGGACTAGGTTTGCTATTGTTTTCATGTCGATTGTTGTTTTCTGATCAAGTAGAATTGCACAATGAGTTTCATTTTCTCTTCCAAGTCATGATTGTCATATCTTGCTCAATCATTTGCCGAGGGCAAAGAACTTCATTAGCCAAGATGCTGAAAGTTATCAGAACATGAGCATATCTCTTTGAAGGAAAGAGGACAATAGAATATCAGGATAGAATTATTAATTATGTGGGATGATCCATGAATATTCAAGTTCTATGATCATTATGTCCTTCATAAGTTCTATGCTTCACCAAAAGAAAAACATTATAATCTCAAGTTCATTAACCACATCTTTTCCCCCCTTTTTCATGTAGGTGCATCACTACAGAGGCAGGGAAAATACAGGGAAGCCATAAAGTACTACTCCAAGGTTCTAGAGATATCCAAGAGAACAGGAGAGGATTCAGGCATCACCGAGGCTTACGGAGCAATAGCTGACTGCTATACTGAACTTGGAGATCTCGAACGTGCAGCCAAGTTCTACGACAAGTACATAGCTAGATTGGAAACTGACTGATTGAATTCCACTGTTTATTTCATTTCATGTTGCTTCTTTTAGTGAAGTATGAATGGAGTACATGCGTCAATGAGAATCTGTCCCATGAGGTGTGGAATATTTCTGGTAGAAGACTGTTCTCAGAATTTGCTGCCAAATCTTCAATGTCACTGAGAACTTGTTTACCAGGGAAAGAACCCTAGCATGTGCAAGAGATTAAATCAGTATAGAGTTGTATTATTCTCTGATGGCACAGGCATGCCTTTTGACCATGTTGTCTTTGTTCTCCATGCAAGCCACTGAAATGGGTCTGGCAAATCTCTCTAATGTTTGGAATGGAGACGTAGGCTGCTTGTAATGTTTGGTGTTCTGTCCCAGATTCTTTGTTAGTTCCATGGAACTGTAACACTTTAAGTTGAGTTTCATATTCGAACTGAAAGTGAGGTAGAGTCAATATGTGTTCAGTGTAAATAGTTAAATGTTTCTCTTTTAAGTATATGGATCTCAACATAATTTTTGAAGTGAACACTTTGAGTGGTCTTATATCCTAACTAAAGAGCTTGTCATCTATCACTTATATCCTAACCAAAGAGCTTGTCATCTATCACTTATATCCTAACCAAAGAGCTTGTCATCTATCACTTATATCCTAACCAAAGAGCTTGTCATCTATCACTTATATCCTAACCAAAGAGCTTGTCATCTATCACTTATATCCTAACCAAAGAGCTTGTCATCTATCACTTATATCCTAACCAAAGAGCTTGTCATCTATCACTTATATCCTAACCAAAGAGCTTGTCATCTATCACTTATATCCTAACCAAAGAGCTTGTCATCTATCACTTATCCTAACTAAAGGGTAATTTGTAATTAGTCTCTGACACAAAATGATTAGGTCGAATTGATGTGCATGCCAAACACCCACTTGAGCCATTGGCGACATGTATAATGCATGCCTTAAATGAACCTTATAAATAGAGGCGCAGAAGCTGATTCTTCTCACCTCAGTAGATATATCCACCTTATTCTAGATCGACATGGATTCTAAGGCTTTGCTCTTTTCGGTTTGCTCTTGATAACTCTTCTCGTCTTCTTCTTGGATATGGCAATGGCCAGAAATCTGACCGATAAAACTGATGAACTCTCTCTTTTTCTCTAGAAGAAATGTATCTTGTGATAAGAGATCAATTGGTCTGTCTCGGTGCACCGCGAAGGGTGCGAGGGATTGTCCGTTTTGAGTAAATGCGATCGAATCCACACGGTTTTACCCTTTCGGAGCTTGTCATCTATCACTTATCCTAACTAAAGGGTAATTTGTAATTAGTCTCTGACACAAAATGATTAGGTCGAATTGATGTGCATGCCAACACCCACTTGAGCCATTGGCGACATGTATAATGCATGCCTTAAATGAACCTTATAAATAGAGGCGCAGAAGCTGATTCTTCTCACCTCAGTAGATGATATATCCACCTTATTCTAGTAATTCACTAGTAGATCGACATGGATTCTAAGGCTTTGCTTGTGTTCGGTTTGCTCTTGACAACTCTTCTCATCTTCTTAGATATGGCAATGGCCAGAAATCTGGCCGATAAAACTAATGAACTCTCTCTCTTTCTCTAGAAGAAACGTATCTTGTGACAGGGGATCAATTGGTCTATCTTGTTGCACCGTGAGGGATTATCCGCTTTGGTAGAATGCGATCAAACCCGCACGGTTTTGCCCATGGTGGGCGCCAATCTGATAGGGGACCAATTGGTCTGTTTTGGTGCACCGCGAGGGGTGCGAGGATTGTTCGCTTTGGGTGAATGCGATTGAACTCGTACGATTTTGCTCGTGTTCGGTTTGCTCTTGACAACTCTTCTCATCTTCTTAGATATGGCAATGGCTAGAAATCTGGCCGATAAAACTGATGAACTCTCTCTCTTTCTCTAGAAGAAACGTATCTTGTGATAGGGGATCAATTGGTCTGTCTCAATGCACCGCGAGGGATTGTCCGCTTTGGGTTAATACGATCGAACCCGCACGGTTTTGCCCATGGTGGGCGCCAATCTGATAGGGGACCAATTGATCTGTTTTGGTGTACCGCGAGGGGTGCGAGGATTGTTCGCTTTAGGTGAATGCGATCGAACTCGTACGGTTTTGCTCCTGTTCGGTTTGCTCTTGACAACTCTTTCTCATCTTCTTAGATATGGCAATGGCTAGAAATCTGGCCGATAAAACTGATGAACTCTCTCTTTCTCTAGAAGAAACGTATCTTGTGACAGGGGATCAATTGGTCTATCTTGTTGCACCGTGAGGGATTATCCGCTTTGGTAGAATGCGATCAAACCCGCACGGTTTTGCCCATGGTGGGCGCCAATCTGATAGGGGACCAATTGGTCTGTTTTGGTGCACCGCGAGGGGTGCGAGGATTGTTCGCTTTGGGTGAATGCGATTGAACTCGTACGATTTTGCTCGTGTTCGGTTTGCTCTTGACAACTCTTCTCATCTTCTTAGATATGGCAATGGCCAGAAATCTGGCCGATAAAACTAATTGGTCTGTCTCGGTGCACCGCGAGGGATTGTCCGCTTTGGGTGAATGCGATCGAACCCGCACAGTTTTGCCCATGGTGGGCTCCAATCTGATAGGGGACCAATTGGTCTGTTTTGGTGCACCGCAAGAGGTGCGAGGATTGTTCGCTTTGGGTGAATGCTATCGAACTCGTACGGTTTTGCTCGTGTTCGGTTTGCTCTTGACAACTCTTCTCATCTTCTTAGATATGGCAATGGCCAGAAATCTGGCCGATAAAACTGATGAACTCTCTCTCTTTCTCTAGAAGAAACGTATCTTGTGACAGGGGATCAATTGGTCTATCTTGTTGCACCGTGAGGGATTATCCGCTTTGGTAGAATGCGATCAAACCCGCACGGTTTTGCCCATGGTGGGCGCCAATCTGATAGGGGACCAATTGGTCTGTTTTGGTGCACCGCGAGGGGTGCGAGGATTGTTCGCTTTGGGTGAATGCGATCGAACTCGTACGGTTTTGCCCTTTCGGAGCTATAGAGCTCCAAAAGGCGCCTCTGAGGGGATCAATTGGTCTGTCTCGGTGCACCGCGAGGGATTGTCCGCTTTGGGTGAATGCAAACCCGCACGGTTTTGCCCATGGTGGGCGCCAATCTGATAGGGGACCAATTGGTCTGTTTTGGTGCACCGCAAGGGGTGCGAGGATTGTTCTCTTTGGGTGAATGCAATCGAACTCGTACGGTTTTGCCCTTTTAGAGCTATAGAGCTCCAAAAGACGCCTCTAAGGGGATCAATTGGTTTGTCTCGGTGCACCGCGAGGGATTGTCTGCTTTGGGTGAATGCGAACCAGCATGATTTTGCCCATGGTGGGCGCCAATGTGATAGGGGACCAATTGGTCTATTTTGGTGCACCGCGAGGGGTGCGAGGATTGTTTGCTTTGGGTGAATGCGATCGAACTTGTACGGTTTTGCCCTTTCGGAGCTACAGAGCTCCAAAAGGTGAGGGGTGCGAGGATTGTTCGCTTTGGGTGAATGCGATCGAACTCGTACGGTTTTGCTCTTTCGGAGCTATAGAGCTCCAAAAGGCACCTCTGAGGGGATCAATTGGTCTGTCTCGGTGCATCGCGAGGGATTGTCCGCTTTAGGTGAATGCGAACCCGCACGATTTTGCCCATGGTGGGCGCCAATTTCTGTTTTGGTGCACCGCGAGGGGTGCGAGGATTGTTCGCTTTGGGTGAATGCGATCGAACTTGTACGATTTTGCCCTTTTGGCGTTACAGAGCTCCAAAAGGGTAAGGGAGGCACGGTTGCATTATGAACCCTTGGCTCCCCCACTCCTTAACCGATGTGGGACTAAGTTGGCCCTATCATCTTGTAGAGTGGTTGTCGCTTAGGCACTGCATTGCGACCATGCAGAGGAAAAGAACATGAAGGAAAGTAGATGTCGAGGATCCTGAACTTAGTGGATACAACGGTGGCTACCCAGGCCGCGGTGGTGGCGGCTACCTTGGCCGGTGGTTGCCCGGTGAGGTTCCAGATACTGAATACCAAGCTCAGCCGGGGAACTAACTGAGACGTGTGTGTGTGTGTGTGTTCCAGTAATCCTCATTGCATGATGCTTTCAGCAAATATGTGCTGCCTGCTATGGTTTAGAGAGAATAAATGAGGAAGAAGGCCTCTCGGTTTTCTTCATCGTTCATGGTTGCTTGGTTGTGGCACTCCAACCACTCCATCTTTCTGATCGCTGCCTATCCCCAGCTAACAGCATCTTCTCACTTAAAAAAGACAAAGAAATTGTTGAAACCTAATATAGATTGGATGGTTTCCTAACAACTTCAAACTTTTTTTTGTATCAGGATATCAGAATAGGTCATAAATTTGAAACTTGTATTTGTCCTTTTCTATTTAGTTTAATGTTTAATCAACGTTTGTATAATGTGTTCTTTTCATCAAGTTTCCGAGAAATCATCCATTATTTATATTAGTACATATGAATGAATGGTAAAAGTATTTCATCTCGAGAAAAGGTGAAAATACAACTGAATTATATTTATATACTAGCTTGATAAATGTACATTTATCACAAGATATATTTTCTATGAACCAAATGCTATGGATTTAGGAAATTGATCTTGACTTTTGTTACTGCAAGAGATCCTTTCATTTGACAACACTGTGTTCAACCTGGTGAGTCCATAAGTATACAGCTTGGAAATTGTTTGGAAAACAGAGCTTTTAAGATTATGACAGTCAATTTCTGTCTTAGATGCATTCTTTTCTGGTCTTTTAAGCTCTACTTACCTGCCAATTAACTTGATCAAAACAGTCAGTTATGTGAATGCCATTTCCATACTTCCATAATCATGCCTTCCACTATCATCAGAACTCTTTTGTGATCAATTTTACCCATAGACATAGGCCTATTTGTCAAACCATTTCATCTCTTAATTTTGTGAGGTCTAATGTGTGCGCTATTGTTAATTTCGGTCTAAGCATTCTGAACATATGGTTCAAGTTCATCAAATTAATGAATTAGTTATCCCATCGAGCCAAAGAATGATTAATGACCAACTGTGATCAAACAATGTTAAAGAGAAGATGGTTCAGGCATGCTATTTCAAAAAATATTGCTATGAAAATGAAGCTTCATGGAGAAACAAAAGCCATTAGATTTAAGTAGAAGAGAAGACATCACATTATATTTACTTTTTCTGTAACAACAAATAGCATTCAATTGTTCAGCAATTGAATAATACATTAGATTTGTTTTCAGGAGATGTCTGAGGAATAATACATTAGATTTGTTCTGTCAGAGAGCTTCTGTACCATATCAGTGAATGGAGTAAACAGAAACTGTGGATGACAGGGCATGTTAGAGATGTAAGCTAATGCTAATGCTAATGCATAAATGGTTCTGTAAAATTTCCTGAATCAGTAGCAACAAGGTTGAATAACTGACAGATACATGAACAAACATAAATGTTATGTTGATTGGACATTCTTGGTCAATTGTCCGGCACTCACTATGCTGTTGATGTCACAGTGATACATCCCATGCTAATGCGTAAATGGTTCTGTAAAATTTCCTGAATTAGTAACAAGGTTCTGCGAAATTTCCTGAATCGGATAGTCTTAAAGATGTGAGCTCATGTTAATGCGCAAATGGTTCTGTAAAATTTCCTGAATCAGTACCAAAAAGGTTGAATAACTGACAGAAACACGAACAAACATAAATGTTATGAAATACATCACAAAAAAATAAAAGATTTCTGATACATTGAAAACTAGTTCATATGGATCAGCAGATTGGATAGTCTTGGTCAGTTGTCTGCCACTTGCTACGCTGTTGATGTCACAATGATACATCTCAGAACAGAACAGGATAAATATCGGAAAAACTAAGCACACTAGTTGATGTCACAGATACAGATATTAGTCCTTCCGTCCGTCCTTTTGTTAGAGCTTACTGAAACTTGTCCGCCACTTGCTACGCTGTTGATGTCACAATGATACATCTCAGAACAGAACATGATAAATATCGGAAAAACCAAGCACACTAGTTGATGTCACAGATACAGATATTAGTCCGTCCGTCCTTTTGTTAGAGCTTACTGAAACTTCTGAAGAATTTGTAGGCGCAGAATTAAGACTTCTCTAGATGGACACTGTCAGTCCGTTGGCGCCCATTCTTTACGGATGTCAAAGGTGTAACTGATCTCCAAGTAACACTTGCCATCATCATCAACAAACTGATACAAGAAAGTAACAGCATTAGTAAATGAATAAAGACTCAACAAAGATGAAGTCATAGGGTACACACTACACAATGACTCAAATTAGAATGCTAGCTCTAAGGTAGCAATTGTGTAACAATTAAGGACACAATCTACTTATGGTTCATTCCCCTGGTGTGCACTCTAGTTATCTAGATTAAAAGAGTCAACTAGTTGGATAAGTAGATGGTTGCTGTGTAACCTGGATATATGACATTTTCTAAATCAAAATATATATAAAGCACATGATCATAACTAGAAGGCAATACACAAAACTCCTCATGAGTATTTTAATGTATCAGCACCAGAGCATGACCTTTCCTTTGAAATTAGGCAAAGAAAAATAAGAGAAGTAAACTAGTGGTACCCTTTGAATCTTTTGTTAAAACCACATTTTTGTTCGCAATGGTTATGGAAGTAGTATCACCCATGGCTCAAGGACTCATTACTCAGAATCCATTAGCCAGCTTCAAGAACTCGACTCAATTAAGATAAAACAGTTACTTAGATCAGTCAAGGCACTTTAATGATCTCACAAAAAAGTACAAAAAAAGGTATATGCAACCAGAAAAATAAGATGGTGAAGGCAATATTGATTCAAGTATATATAGAGTTAAGATTTCATTCAGTATAACCACAATAATGTGCTGAGTGAGTTGTTGCACAAACAATGAACATCTACTTTGGTTCCAATAGTCCTAAACATAATTAAACATGGTTAATATATACCATAGTTCTTGCAGAATATGATCCTCTTGCAAATAGGCCAGATGGAGTGGTCTCTTCTGGTGTCTCATATGCGTAAGGCTCAAGCTGAGGACTGAAGGTACCTAGCATTTCTTTTGTTCGATCCACTGAAATGGAAATTGATCTTTTGTCAACATCGAGCAGAAGGAAAGAAAGTAGCAGAATTGATGGAGACCAAAAGAACAACCGCATCGTTAGTGTTCATAATAAATAGGATAAGAAGCTCCATGGGAAATTAAAGTGGCAAACTCGGATAAGAGAGCTAACTTTTGACGCCAGTCTTCCATACTGTGTTGATGTATCTCAGACCAGAGACAATGTTGTTGCTGACGGAGAAGGAAAATTTCAATTTGTAAGGGCTGCCTTCCTTTAGAGTAAACCACACACCCTTGGAGTTTGGAACCATAGGAAGCGGGAGGACTATGTCAGCTCTTCCGGGAGAGATGATGGAAAGGCACAGAATCGTAACCTCGGGCTCTAAATTTTCTGTACGATCATGAAGAACAGAAAACCAAACTTAAGGCTCATCCTAAGCGTGTCAAGAAATTAATCCTCAAACATTCAATCAATAAAAATGAGTTAAAAAGTTCAGGATTTCTCTTTTTCTCTTTCCTTTTCTTTGGAAATTCAGGTAAGCTTTGTGAAGATTACAATAGACCAGCACATAACCGAGGACCTTAGCAAAAACAACAAGGCCACGAGAAGGGTAATGAATCAAAACCAGGACCTTCAATTCAAGTTTCAGAACATTAGATGCCAAATGTTTCGCTTACTGGATGGAGGTTGAATGAATTGGACAAGGAGACGGACATTCCAAAACATAGGACTAAATCAAAGAATTACTAATCCATTTTAACAGTTCGCTAGAAATGCCAAGATGGAGAAGGATGTACTCCAGCAAAGGTTGAAATTATCAAGCGATAAATACCAAAGACGAGCAATAGATAAAGGAGAGAGAACACTACCAGCGAGTATGTCGAACGATGATGACGAACAAAAAGTTGGCGAGAGAAAGCTGAGACTTACCGCCCACAGAATTCAAATCCACGCTTCCCAGAAGCTGTTCCTTCCACTTCCTGAGGCTCTCATCATCCTGCTCCCAAAATACGCACGATGAAACGGAAACGAAAGCAATGGGGTTGAAAGTTACGAGGAAAGAAATCGAAGCCAAACCTTGTCTTTCTCCAACTGGTCTTTGATGCTGACCTGAGGCCCCAGATCAAGCCCTTTGGCGCCTTTTCCACCCTCCTCTTCGTCGTCGTCGTCCTCCTCCTCCTCGGTAGCGTAGAGAGAGATCTCGCTCATCTGACTGTCGAGGCCCTCCCCCTCCCCACCGGGACGCCCATGCTCTGACTTACCGTTCCTTTCGCCCTCCCTTACCGTCAAAATCCCATTTTGCTCAGCCTTCCCACTCTTCTGCTCCAAACCCATGTCCCTCGAACCAGGAAGATCTCCAACGGCAGAAGACATATCACCCTCACCACATCCACAGCAGGAGACCCCAAGAAACACAGCCAAAGCAGGTCAAAAGGAACTCCCTCACCTGCCAACGGTCGGAACCACAAAAGAAGCATTAGAACCCAAAAGGAGAGACGACAAGAGAATGGACACAAAAAGGAGGCAACTTGGAACATACCTTGCAATGTGCAGCCCTGCAGGAACAAAACTAACGGGAGAATTTGGCTAAAGAGGGAAGAACTGCTGCAGCGAGCTTTCTCATTCGGCGGGGAGAGAGAGAGAGAGAGAGAAAGGGAGAGGCTTAAATTAGGATCTAGAGGGAGATGGAGAGAAGGGGAGGGTGATTGGACGGAGACGAGCTGCTGTTTGACCCATTCTTCGAGGTTGCGGGGAAGTGATTGCCGATATAAATAGTTTATAGAGGATATATATTTGAAGTGGTGGTATCTATCGTGTTACTACTACTATTGCTGCATTGATGATGATGAGCAGAGTACAGTACAGTACAGGAAGTGCAGTTTTTGGGAGGGCATAAATGCCTATAAATGCCTGAATTGATGTCCAAGATTCCATTCCAATAATATAGAATTTACATGTCATCTAATCAAGTTTTCAAAATTTTGTGATACATATTGATATAGGAAATATATAAGTGTGAGAGGATTGAATAAATTTCATCATATCACACACATTATCTCATACATATGTGTTCTATGATAAGATTTAATTTTAAGTTTTTTTTTTATTAATGTTTGATAAGGATATCAAGCTTAGTTTATCTCTGCTTTAAAAATGGAAGAAGACTTGGGTGAATTTATACACTTTAGATTTATCTATTATTATTGAGTTAGTTATATCATTCAATAATTATACTGTGACAAATGGTATCAAAATTGATCCATTGTTATGAGTGTCTAAAATAGTGAAATACTATGAGTTTGAACTTAAACTTCGTAGTTGGATCAAATTCTTTTTTTTTTTTTAGAATGAAAATAATTTAACTTACACTAAAGAGTTCAGCCTCTCCAAAAAAAAAGAAAAAAAAAGGTGAAGCATTATGCTGCCTTGCAAAATTTGCTAAATTGTAAACCATTGTGTTGTGCATATGATTTCATTCTATCACATTTGTCTCATTTGCAAATATAGAAGATTAAGTTTATGAGGGTCCAAGAAATTTTGTTGAGGTTATGTAGGAGGTTCATAAGTTCATAAGATGTGGAATAACAAGATCCAAATGTGGGAAATATTATCATGAGAGATCAACTTAAAAGAACTTTGATCGCCCATGTCTTTGACAGTAGAGGGGAAGCAGGTGACAAGGTGCAGCAACCTACTATGACAATGTTGTTCTCCTGATAAGGACAACAAAACCTACTTTTGCAATAAGAGAGAAAAGGAGAATAAGAAGTAGAATAAATTGATATTATGGTGTTTAGGTGAGGGGAGGAGTTATATATATGGGGGGTGAGAAGTGGGAGGAGATTTTTTTTGGTACCCTCGCGGTGGAGATGAGTGTCCTTGGTGAGAGAGAGAGAGAGTGCGCTTTTATTTAGATTGTGGAGAGTTGAAGGTGTTAGATTGCAAAAGAATCAATCATTTTGATGTTTTCAGAAAAGACAAAATTATAAGTAATTATGGAATAGATAAAAATGAAGAGAGAGAGAGAGAGAGTGTGTGTGAGTGTGTGTGTGCTTTTATTTAGATTGTGGAGTATGGGTGTCATTGGTTAGAGAGAGAGAGAGAGAGCGAGAGAGAGCTTTTATTTAGATTGTGGAGAGTTGAAGGTGTTAGATTGCTAAAAGAATCAATCATTTTGGTGTTTTCACAAAAGACAAAATTGTAAGTAATTATGGAATGGATAAAAATGATGAGTGAGGTTTAGATCTTCTTTTTCTTTTCCTTGAAGCCGCTTGATTGTCAAATAGCTACAACACTAGTGAGTTTTTGGTTTGGATAAGATACCAAAAGATTTTATCTAAAATATTTGAAATATATATGTTTAATTGAAACCTGACTTGAATAAAAAAAAAAAAAAGACTGTGTTTATATAGTTGTGAAGGAAGTGAGAGGTTCATTCAAATTCAAATTTAGAAGTAGAGAAATATTTTCAAATAAGTTTAAAAAAAAAAATTACTTTGGGAAGTACTTCCAGAGCCCAAATCACCTTCCAATCTCTTCATCCATTGTCACTTGGGGTAATATTTAAGGAACGTGTAAGCAATACGAGTCATAACTTGGTCATAAGAGTGTGGAGTCCAAATTCAATAATAATAGTTGGGGGTAATAGAAAAAAAATATTCATTATAAATATGACTAAGTTTGATAAAAAAAATAATGGATAAGATTTTTATTTAAAAAATTATGATCGATCAGAGACATTGATATTAGTTTAGTGGTGATGTACCAAATTAACTTATGAAAGGTTAAGAGTTTGATGTCTTATCTAATATATTTTAAATATAAAATATTAGTCTTATCTCAGAAGAATCTTATATCATATCTCGATTAGTTTTATGTCAGAAGAAGTAAAGAAAATTAAGATTGACTTATAAGGGTCTAATGAGTGTATTTTGACTATTAACTTTAGTTTAAGTATTTTGGCTACTGGTTTGAGCCAAACAAAATAGACTAGTTAGCTTATTAGGCCCACGTCGTGACATTTGGTATTAGATCTATTATTTAGGTATGGTGAGAGGGTTTGAGTAAGAAATGACTACCCATGGATAAAGTTAAAAGATTCGTCACGATGTGACGCTACTATTAGGCTATGCCTCACATATACTATGTTAGATTTTAATTTAGGCTATATTAGGTCTTGACGAGGGCATTAAATCTTTGAGTGAGAAAAATTATAATATCTTAATTAGTCTCACAATAAAATTGGATAATACTAAAATTGACTTATAATGATTCGTTGAATGTATTTTTGTCAATTTTAATCTAAGCATCTTAGTCAATGATTTGGGCCAAACAAAGTTGATAAGTTAATTAGCTCATCAAGCTCGGGTCATAATATCTTTGATAGTTTATAAAGCCCCAAACTCGAATCCTACCTTTGTTATTTAGTTTTTATTAAAAAAAGATTATTAAGATCACTTATATCGATGAAGGTCGATTTTTTTGATATAGACATGTTTAAAATCCAAGAGTCAACAAAAATATGGGTTGAGGATATATTTGAAATGATTTATTGAAAATCAATTTTAGCAAAGTCGAGAAGTTTATAAAATTATTTTTGATTTTTTTTTTTTACAAAGACACTCCAAGAGTAATATTTGATAATAAATATCTTAGACAAAAGAAAATTTGAATTATTAGATAATTGAATGATGATGTTGGTCGATATTGATGGGATATAAAGAGAAATAAACCTTTATATATGAACAAATACTAGCAGACCATAACACGTAACAGAATTAAATGGTAATAACAATTAAATAATGTTGAATCTCGAATTTTGATGATGAAACCAATTGATAAGTGTTTATGATTTGATATGCATTTTGAGTGATGTAGGATGATTCGATCAGGATGAGATAATTAAAGCAGGAAGAATCATGTTGGGCCGGTGGAACATGTTAGAAGATTGGACGTCGAGTCGGAGGATCAATCGACGTATCAACAGAAGGCTTCAGGCCAAAAAGAGCGGATATTGCGCCAAGGATATCGGAGTTGCAGAGGTCAACTAGCCGATTGGGCAATAGGCCGCAAAAGAGGACGATGCGTCAAAGAATCGGACGAAGCGTCGATGGACCAATGACATGCCAGACAACATGATTCATGCTTAGTAATAATTGTCTAGATCAAAGTGTGTTTTTATGTGTGCAGGATTAACTACGATAGCAAGGCATAAGCAAAATGAAGTCCCGGAGTCGAGAACGCGATTTCGTTGGGAGTTCGAGAGTTTGTCAAAAGTCCGAACGTTCGTCGGAAGTTCTGACGAGAAGTCCAGGAGCTTGCCAAAGAAGCTCATCGGAACTCACCAAGAAGATCATCGTGAAGTCCAAGAGCTTACCGGGAGTTCGTTGGAACATTACCGAGAGATTGTCGGAAATTCGTCGGAAGATCGTCGGAAGAAACCAGACTTATTTTGCTTAGAATATGTCTTAGGAATCATAGTTAGCATATATTTGGAGTTAGGATTGGGAGGTAATCCCATTAACTATGTTAGGGGCCAGTTGGGCCTGAAGTTGGGTTGGATTGGGCCGAATTCAAGGCCCAACCAGGATGTTGAAAGCTCGGCATGCGGTGGCACCGCATATCAAATTCTGGGCGGTGGTACTATCGACAGTTAATATTGCAAGCGGTGGTACCTTCCTTGTCAGGCGGTGGTACCGCCTAGTGTAGTATCAGTGTCAGATTGACACAGGAGGTGGTACCGCCCAGCACAGGCGGTGGTACCGCCCGTACCCAGGAAACCCAGGATGAGATATTTTTAGGCTCTAAGTTTGAATCAACTTGAGGCTTATAAATACCCATCTCATCCCTGGTTAACTTACACTAGCACAAAGAATTTTAAAGTGAGAAAACACTATAGAAACTACTTGAGAAATCCCTCCTCTAGCTTAAACTTAGAATTTTGTTTAGAGAGGAGTGTATGTGCTTGTAAAGGTTGACTCCTAAACCTGTAAAA
>LVTN01000145.1:144946-217309 GCA_001649415.1 Musa itinerans
TTGGAATTAAAATAATGAATCTATTTATGTTATGAATTTTGTGAACCATGAAATTGATTTGATGATTTAAAATTGAATAATTTTTTATCCAAATCATGATATTGATTCCTTGATATTTACAAATTAAGATTTATTATGAATCAAGATTTTTCATTAATCGTTCTCCTACAATTCTACTTGGTATTTTCTTAAGAGGAGATTTTCTAAATGAATCATGATTTTTCTTATGAGTTCTTGGATTCATTACTTGATTTTTTTTTAATCAAGATCTCTTCTTTATACACCAATAATTTTTTGGTATTTTATTTAAAGAAGAGATTTACTATATGAATCATGTCTTTTGGAATTCAAGATGTCTTATCTTTCATGACATGATGTCTTTGTATTTATGGCTTGTATGCCTTGAAATGATTGAAATATTTTACATTATTTTGTTCTTCCCTTCTTCTTTCTTATTTACAATGATAAAATGGAGATAAGTTTTGATCATACATGGTAAGATATAATTTAACAAAATTGATACCATCATGATATAAAATATTTATGATTTGGAATGATGCATGCAATACTTATGCTTTTTATTATGATGTATATGATGTATTGCATATGATGTGGATCATGATTAAAATTGCTTTGATTTGAATTCAAGATTTATCTCAATTATGGAATTTTGAAATAAGAATGATTGCTTACCTTTGTCATGATTTAGAAATTGACGTAAAGGGAAAAAAGAGATACAAAATTGTATTCTTCTTTTCTTTTTGATAATGATAAAGGGGGAGCTAACTAGCTTGCACAAGTCAAGAAGATGCAAAAACTTTCTTGCATATTTAAAGAGAAGCAAAAATTGCAAATGTACATATCACAAAAAAGAGCAAAACTTATTAGTTTGCTCATCTCAAAAGCAAGAAATGCTATCTTGTAATCTTAAGCAAAAGTGCTATCTTACCTATCTCAAGAAGCAAAATATGCTAACTTGCACATCTAGCAAACTTGCATATTTCAAGAAGCAAGAGTTGCTTTCTTGAACATCTCTAAATTGCTAGCTTGGATGTTCTAAAATGTTGTAACATTCACTAGCTTGCATGATGATAAAACTGGAGATTATGTTAATTATGCAATGTGTTGAATTTGAATATCTCAGACACTTGATAGTTAGACTTCTCCTTTTTGTTAATAACAAAGGGAGAAAAGTATGATGATGTTATACATAAGTTTATGATAATATATTGTTTAGATTTTTGAATCTAAGAGTTCTATTAATATGACATATTGATAGGGGGAGTTTGTTTAAACTCCGGGAGTTAAGAATAACTCCATCATCGATTCTCATTATCAAAAAGGGGGAGATTGTTGAATCTCATATTTTGATGATGAAACCAATTGATAAGCGTTTATATTTTAATCTACGTTTTGAATGACGCAGGATGCTTCGATCAGGATGAGACAATTAAAGCAGGAAGAATCATGTTGTGCCGGAGGAAAATATGTTAGAAGATTGGACATCGAGTTGGAGGATCAGTCGACATATCGACAGAAGGCTTCGGGTCATGGATTCAGGCATTAGGCCAAGAAGAGCAGATATTGCGCCAAGGATATCGGAGTTGCGGAGCCAACTGGCCGATTGGGCAATAGGCCACAAAAGAAGACGATGCGCTGAAGAATCGAACGAAGCGTCGAGGGACCAATGACATGCTGGACAACATGATTAATGCTTAGCATTAATTGTCTAGATCGAAGTGTGTTTTTACATGTGCAGGATTAACTACGATAGCAAGGCATAAAGCAAAATGAAGTTCCGGAGTCAAGGACGTGATTTCGTTCGAAGTCCTAACGTTTGTCGGAAGTTCTGCCAAGAAGTCCAAGAGCTTGCCAAAGAAGCTCATCGGAACTCACCAAGAAGATTATCGTGAAGTCTAGGGGCTTTCCGGGAGTCCACCGGAACATTGTCGAGAGATCGTCGGAAGTTCGTCGGAAGTTTGCCGGAAGCTCGCCGGAAGAAACTAGACTTACGGACTTCTTTAGCTTAGAATATGTTTTAGGAATCATAGTTAGCACGTAATTGGGATTGGAATTGGGCCAACCTAATTATGGGCTAGTTGGGCCCATGTAAGGACTGTTTTGGGCCCAATGAGAGGCCCAAACAATGTCCCAAGAAGTGGCACTATCGTGGCACAGTCTCCGAGACTATGTTAGGTAGTGGTACCACTAGTCTAGGCGGTTGTACCACCCCTGGCAGGGTGTCAGGCGGTGGTACCACCAATCTGGGCAGTGGAACCACCCCTAGTAGGGTGTAAGGCGGTGGTACCACCAGACTAGGCAGTGGTACCGCCCAACGCAGTGTTAGTGTCAAACTGACACTAGCGGTGGTACCGCTCATACCTAGGAAACCCAGGATAAAATATACAGGCGGTGGCACCGCTTGGGAAACAGCACCCCAGGAATTTTGGGCGATGGTATTGCCAGAGCTCAGTCTTTGTGCTCTATAATGCGGTGGTACCACTCAATGTAGTGTTAGTGTCAGACTGACACTAGCAGTGGTACCGCCCAGCATAGGCGGTGGTACCGCCCATACTCATAAAACCCGAGATGAGATATTTTTAGGCTCCAAGTTTGAATCAACTTGAGGCCTATAAATATCCCTCTCATCCCTAGTTAACTTACACAAGCACAGAGAGTTTTAAAGTGAGAACACTATAGAAACCACTTGAGAAATCCCTTCTCTAGCTTAAACTTAGAATTTTATTTAGAGAGGAGTGTGTGTGCTTGTAAAGGTTGACTCCTAAACCTGCGAAAAGGAGAAGAGGGGTGTAAGAAGGAGATTGATCTTCGCATTTTAAAGGAAGATCGATAGTAGATGCCGGTAGCCTCGACGGAAGAGGAATCAGCGAAGTGGATGTAGGTCACAACGATCGAACCACTCTAAAATATGGTTTGCATTTCGTCTTGAGCAATTTACTTTACTACAAATCACTTTACTTGCTTTATATCCACTACTCTCTTCTGTATGCTTTCAAAGTTATTACCTTTACTAAATGATTTTTCATCAGAAACGGATTTAATCGCAACGAAGTTTTGAATCGACATAATTTTTATCGATGTACTAATTCATTAGTGCCGACTCATTTCCTAACAAATAAAATACCAAGATTTACGTGGAAAACCCCTCAAACGTGAATGGTAAAAACCATATGGCAAACTAGATATAATCCATTATAAGAATAATGAATATACAAATCTAAATCTCTTATCCAAAACCTTAGCAACAATTACAAGAGAATAACTAGGATACAAGGATCATGTTACTGTGCACAATATCCAAATTCTCCCCAAGTAATCATAGCAAGAATTTACTATAGATCTGATCTAACCAAAGATGAGAACACTGCATAGATAATTGAGAATAGCCTCTCTGCATTGTCCTTATTTTCTTCCCTTTCTTTCTCTTATTTTCTGCCCTTTTCTCCTAATTTTTGGAATCACATAGCTGCTGTAAAAATCTATCTTGTTGCTACAGTTTTTCTCTCTCAAAATCGCAGCCACCACACCCCCTAATTTGGATCTAGGGTTTTGGAGAAAGGAAGATGGGCCGTGGGCTGTTAAAGCCCACTATGGGCTGAACCTATGGGCTATCAGCCCAACATATATAGTGTTTTTAACTAGCTTAAGATTAAGATCACCTTGGTGATTCTATCCTAATTGATAAGGCACATGTTCCGAGAGACGAAGAGTAGTGCCCAAAAAATATGCTAAAGAGGAAAGTGTCAAATATGAGTTAAGGATTCATTTGAAATGATTTGTTAAAAATCAATTTTATCAAAAAGTTTATAAAAAGATTTTTGAATATTTTTATGGGACAGACCCTCGAAGGGTAAGGTTTTCAATCTTTGATAATAAATATCTTAGAAAAAAAATTAAATCATTAAATAATTAAATGGTGTTGATGATCAATATAGTATTTTTAACTAGCTTGAGATTATGTAACCTAAGATCGTCCTAGTGATTATGTCCTAAATGGTAAGAGATGGGGAGTTGTGCCAAAAAAATTACTAGAGAGAAAGTGTCAAATATGAGCATTCATTCGAAATGATTTATTGAAAATCAATTTTAGTAAAGTCCAAAAGTTTATAAAATGATTTTTTGAATATTTTTATGAGACAAAGACACTCCAAGGGTAAGATGTTCAATCTTTGATAATAAATATTTTAGATAAAAAAAAATTGAATCATTAAATAATTAAATAGTGTTGACGGTCGATATAGTATTTTTAACCAACTTCAGATTAGGTAACCTGAGATCACCCTAATGATTATATCATAATTAATAAGACATGTATTGTTAGAAAAATTTATCGTTGATGTTTGTATTAGCACGATGTGGCCCTGATTTGAGTACGAGAAGTCGTTTGGGATGATGTAAAGTCCTTTGCTCTTTATTCCTACATAAAGACCAAAGTCGAGAGGGGTTCTCCAGAGTCGGTCTTTCAACGCCTAAGTTAAACGCCTTTTTTTTTTTCTTCTTCTTTTTTGGGAGCTTTTAAGTGTGTTTTTATACTAATCTCTTGATGGAGAAAAGTAACCCATGTGGATCTTGTAGATAAAAATTTTATAGTGATATATTGGTAACCAAAGATAATCGATCCGAACTATTTCCTAATCTTCTCAGAATTTTTTGATATTTCAAAAAGTAGCTGATTCATAATTAATTCAGAGTGTCCCCTAATTTTGTTAAAATATTCTTATGAATATTTTGTAAGGGAGGCGGATACCTCAACAACTTGCTCTTGTTGGGAGATGACTGTCTTTTGGTCTTATCAACTTGCTCTTGTTGGGAGATGACTGTCTTTTGGTCTTATCGGGAGATGCCTCAACAACTTGGCACATCTGATATTGACTTAAGCCACCTTTTAGAACTTAATGTGGTCCTTATATATTGAACGGTGATTAGTTGGTTTTACATTTCCTATCACATATACTAGTTAGAGAGAAAAGTGATAATAAGAGATGACATTGAGAGTATGTAATGAGACTTTTCAATTATCCGGAGACATTTGTTAATGATAATGTCTTGGATCAAAGTCCTTTTAAGTTTATATTTACATGAAATTTATGTGACACGTAATCACTTCTCAGTCTGGCTCTCACAAGGCATGAAGTCACTGGGTCCATCATGGGCCTTTTGGGCTTTCTGCACTACATGTTTAGATCCTTCGAGGGCCCAAACGGCCCAAAAGAAGTTGACCACCTCTGAAGATACGACGAACGACCAGCTATGGGCTAAAATCCCCTGCAAAGTTAATTTGCAGCTAATTCTTACAATTCTGCTCTGATCAACTCATAAGGGATGGTTATTAAGGGTAAAATAAGATGTTCCTCAGAGAAAATAGAAAATATAAATCTGTACGGAATTCTAGGGACTCACTGAAACCTCGGCTTGTAGCGGATCCTGTCATGGGTCCTACTCACACACGTGGCACGTCTGTCCGTGATAGGGGCGGCACGTGGCTGCCACCGCTCTCCGTAAAACCCCCCTCCCGTCCCCACCAAAATTCTCTTCGTCATCTCCATCTCTCCCAAGCCATAAATTTGCTGCTGTTTGATCGTCCCCTCGTCCAAACCCCTTCGTCGCTGGCGATGCGATAGAGATCCCGTCTACATGGCGCTCGATCTCTTCCCCCTCGCGGGAATGGTGTTCGACGACAACGCCGCGGCCGCCGATCGCGGCCGCGTCGTCTCCGTCTCGATGTTCGTTGCCGTGCTCTGCCTGTGCATGGTCGTGGGGCACTTGCTGGAAGAAAACCGATGGACCAACGAGTCCATCACTGCCATCGTAATCGTAAGCACTGATCCCTGACTTTTCCTTAGCTGCTAATCTTGTCAGATGCGGCGAAGCGATTGTCCAACGGGAAAAAGGGGAGAGTTCTTCTATCCATATGTGGAAAGAAGTGATTAGAACCTTATTAAGATCTATCCTCCGTTGAGTAGCAGAATAAGTTATTGTTGGTGGAATGAAATGTGCAAACGTGTCATCTGGCTTTCCAAAAGTGCGAAATTCCCATTGGACTAATAGTTGAACGTAGTGCAGATGTTCGTTGGAAAAGATCACGGCCTTTTGCCGTTTTCTATTTCTAACTGGGTTTTGGTACAATATCTGTGTCCATGTGACGACGGCATTCATGTCTGTTATCCAGAAGATATGTAATGGTAGATTTGGAATAGGATGTTTATTCATGCAGCTTCTTGAAGGTTGGTTATTTGGTGCACAGTTCCTTGGATTCTTCTTTTCAACTTGATAGAACTATTCCTCAATTTCTTTGAGTTGTACGTTATTGGATTATGAAGAGGAAGAAGTAGATAAAATGGTACTTTTCAGCAATACTTGAACAAGAAAGGGACAAAAAATAGTGAAAATGAATTTTAATTGCCTGATTCGTGGGCAGTTGTGCTCTGTCCAGAGGAAGTGTAAGAATGTTCTTTCTTTTGGTACGTAAAGGCAGATAACAAGTTGAACAAGTTTATGTATAGTTCATGCTCTGATTTACTACAATCTTTTGTAAACAAGCAAACCTTAAGGTGGAAGAGAAGAAAAGGAGGCACAATGAGTGCATTGACAATTCAGGCTGGAATAAAGTGGAAAATTTAACTTAGATTACTTTTTCAGGCGGTCAAGAAGTGAGTGACAAACGTTATAGAAATACACTTCCCTAGCTTATATCTTTCGTTTAATGATATTGTTAATACTTCCATAATGTTTGAGCAATTTATATATTTCATCCTGTCAGAAATTTATTCCAAGTGGCAAAGGTTTAAACTCCCTGTCTAACTTAGGGATGCATCGTTGGTACCATAATCTTGGTCGCTAGCAAAGGAAAAAATTCCCACATTGTCAGGTTTGATCAGGAATTATTTTTCATGTATCTTCTACCACCAATCATCTTCAATGCTGGGTAAGTGCTTTAAAACCCTGTTTCTAGTATCGTCTTTGTAGAAAATTTCTGAAATGTCTTTATTGACTTGAATCACATGCTATACTGCTTCAGGTTTCAGGTTAAGAAGAAACAGTTCTTCCATAATTTTTTGACAATATTGTTGTTTGGAGTAGTTGGCATTTTTATTTCATTTGTCATCATTTCAGCAGGTAATCTTTCTTTCATTCAAGTTTATGACTAATTGCTTGTATATTGCAACTGTGGATCATGATAAATAAGATGGTAAATACAAGAAAAAATGTATTGCTTGCTAAAAAATATTGTTTTCATGTCCTCATCGCCGATCTTAAAGGAATTGAAGCACTTGCAGGCTGATGTCATGGTGATGTGGAGTGCAATTTCTGTTTTCTAATAACATAAGTTGTCCTGGTTCTGTGGCTGCTGCCTCAAAATTGATAAGTTAGCTGGCCCATCTTATCTAACGCTCCTCCTTGTCTAGTGGTTGTGAGGAAATCCTGTGCAACACATGGATACCTATGTAGACATGTACTCGTATTCTGTGTACAATCATGTTCTATAGTACCTGCACACTGTTGATGGTCGTACAGAACTGTTGGTCATAAATTCTTGTCTTTGATAGTCCTAAGATACAAAATCATTTCTTTCTCTTTGTTAGATCCATGAAATCCTTTGCTCTTCAGCACCAACAAACTTTCCATCATCAGATCTCACTTATGATATCTCCATTACGCTTTGCCTGTTAAAGCCAGAATGTTTTTCTTGGCTAATGAAAAAAGGCTTAGATTAACAGTGATACTTTTCCTGTTTTACAAGTATTTTACTATACTATAGAATTAATAGTAGAAGCGAAAATGCTATGGTAGCAAAATTGACATTACACCTTTTTAAGTTACAGTTGTTCTGATAAACAAATTGCGCTAAGCCAAATTTCTGTCATCAAGAAGCTTCCATATACTGATAATGAAACTAAATCTTCCACATATCTGCTTATATTTATATCCTTACCTGGTAAAAACATATTAATGCCAAAACACTTACATCATAGTTTGGACTTTAAGTCATGCTGGTGTTACTCAAAATTCCTAAAGATTCTCTTTTAGCTGGTTCTTTTGATAGTTTGCAGGGCATGTGGAGATGATTTTAGTAAATTTCTATCTCTGGCTGATTATTTAGGAACAGGAAGCTGAACAAATATTATCACTGTATAAGGAAGTTGGTTTTGCAGTATATCTGGCATAAAATCAATGTGTAGTGGCCCATTCATTTTCCTGCCTGGTATCCAAACCAGGTGTAAGGACTTAGAACCCTTAAGTGTTTTCTGTGTCAATGACACCTAACTGGGCTTGTCAAGTGTTCCAATGAATCCAATTTTTTCCAAGTCTTAGTAGTGGACATCGCATAGCGATTAGGCGGTGGTAGACCTAAATTTGAAGGCATTTTCCTTCTAGCCACAAGGTTGCGAATAACAAGGCAGTCTGAAGCATTCTATCCCTTTACTTTTCCCACTTTACTATTTCCTGACAGCTGTCTATGGCAACATTCTAAAATCTCAGCTCATACTAACATACTAAATTGATCTACCCTTGGCCAATAGGAATGTGGTGTTGTCGAAGATTGTGATCCTTGACAAATACATATTTACTGCTAAAAACTTCTAGACATGTTGAATACAGGGCAAGCGTGTTTTGTTTTAGACTTTTAACTTCCTATTGTGCAGAATGTGTCTTCAATATTTCGTATATTAGTTTGAAGTGCTTTATTAAATGGTTGTATTTACTATAAAGGTTTTTAACTCGTTAAGAATCTTTTAAGCTTCTTTTGATTTACGTATAAGTGTGTGTGTATGTATACATATACTATTGATCATGGATCACAACTCTCTGAATTGTTCATTTATAACCTAATTAACAAGATTACCAAGATGCATATCTGATACATGTTTATCAATTGTGGTGTTGTTGAGTCCATCTCCATGTTTATATTACATGCTTCTTCAAAACAACACTCATGCAATTATATGCTTTTAATGATGAGTAATTCACTTGACCAAAAGTGCTTTATGAAGTTGGTGCACACCACCAAATAATCCATTGGGGTAATAGTGAATCAAAAAATTCAGTAGTATTTTTAATAATTATTTATTATAAATTGACAAGTGAGGCTTCTATTTTTGAAATTCACATAACTATAGATTTCTCTTCATTGTTACATTTCAACTAAACCCTCAAACCATTTTTTTTAAGTTTTAAAACAATTGGTGGATTTATGCTGTGTGTGCAACTTAATTCTCTTGTATCTGTTGTATTACTTGTTTTTTTCAGGTAGCTGGAAACTCTTTCCGAAAATTGGTTTTACAGGCCTGAGCATTCAGGAATATTTAGGTATGACTTCAAGTACTGTTATTACTCATTATTTGTCAAATTCATATTTGAGGAGACATATGATAAAATTTTACTGCAAGTGTTTTTTCATATTCACCTTGTGGAATAGATCTTTTTGAATTGATTGTCTCTTCATTTTTCCTTTTGTTCAGCTCTTGGGGCGATATTTTCCTCCACCGATACAGTCTGTACGTTACAGGTTGGTGTGCCCCAGAATTCTCTATCAGTTCTCAGATTTAGCTTTAATCCAGTCATTGTCAGATATGCTTCCAGGACCAATTATATGTAATTTGTAGGTACTTCATCAAGATGAGACTCCCCGTCTGTACAGCTTGGTGTTTGGTGAAGGAGTTGTAAATGATGCTACATCTATTGTCCTTTTCAACACAATCCAGAAGCTTGATGTCTCTAAACTAGAAGGCTGGGCTGTATTACATGTTTTTGGAGATTTTCTATACTTATTTTCCACAAGCACAATCTTGGGAATTGCTGTAAGCTTTATTTGCCACCATATGTACAAAGAATTAGAATAGTGCTGTCTGTCAGAATGGTTGGTTAATATCTAAGAAAACAACTTTAGTCTCTTTTTATGATTTTCATCTGGATAACTTATGCAGTTAAATGTCTTATTAAGTGAAGTCATGCCATTGTGCTTTATTGTTACTGGATTTTGTTATCCAAGTACAATCATGTTTTCTCAAATTCATAATTTATGCTCATGGTTTCGTTTTCACTGTTGTACCTTGTTTTTGCAGATCGGGCTTTTGACTTCTTATGCTCTTAGGGCCCTTTACTTTGGTAGGTGAGTGAAAGGAAAAAAAAAAAAAAAGGCATTATCCTTATATATTTGTTTGACATTATGACTACAATGTTGTCAGCAGGCATTCAACTGACCGTGAAATATCTTTGATGGTTCTAATGGCATATTTATCCTACATGATGGCTGAGGTTAGTTCAAAATAAATTATTTAGCTATCTTTTCCTTGCTTTTATGTTCAAAAGTAAAAAAATCCTTCCTTTGTCTATGACATCTCACCATTTTTCTGTTTTTTCATTAACATTAAGTAATTTGATTCTCTGTCTGAACTTTAAGTCAGGGCCAAGTTGATGATGTAGATACCATCTTCTTTACTTCTGTTTATAATGTTGATCAATTACATCAAAGTGACTGCTCAGTTGTGAGGGATAAGTTTATTTCTCTAACACAAATTGTTCGTGCAGCTGTCTCAGTTGAGCGGGATTCTGACTGTTTTCTTTTGTGGGATTGTCATGTCCCATTATGCATGGCATAATGTAACTGAAAACTCAAGGATCACTACAAGGTATCCTGTTAATGCTTGTGACAGGAAGAATTGGAATGTGGCAATTATCTTCTTTTTCTTAATTAGATAAGAGTCATCTATTTTATGTGAGTCTTCTCGGTTGTCTTGTTGATTCTGGACTCTATATTGTCAGCAGCTTGATATGGTCCTGTTATGACATAGAACAAATTTCAGCCCATTGAGTTGCTAGTTGAAGAATGAAAGGGGCTGGGTCAGGGTGTAACTGAAGTGTTTGGGCTTGTTGTCATGTTACATGAAAGGTAGTGAGGGAACCTTCTGGATTTGCAAATTGATCAAGGAAACAAGTAACTTGATTCAATCTGGTTTTTCAGGACTTTTTTGTGATCGGACATTATTAGTCAATAATTTGGTCACCAAATATAATTTTGAATTCTCTTGTAGAAATATTCTCAAGTTTTTAGAAATTTTTATTGACTTTGATAAACCAGTATCACATAGCAACATGTGTATTGTGCTTGGAAGTGGAACCACTATTTTCAGTTTGATTGATAGGATAATTTAAGAAGTTGAAGGCACATTTACTGTGTAGTTATGTTAATTATGTTATCAGGGAAACAAATACTTGACCTTTGGATCATACCTGGGAGGAGTTCCAAAACTCTATTATGACAATGATCTAAAACTAGTAGGCTAGGCCTTACCTGATAAAACAAAATTTTAGATTCATGGTATAAAGTATGTTGGCCTTGATTGCATGTATTGTAAAACAAAATTTTCTTGTGCTTGTTGATGTTATAAAATGATATCCCTTAGATACTTGCCTTATTTTTGGCAGGCATATTTTTGCTACCATGTCATTCATTGCAGAAACATTCATCTTTCTTTATGTGGGAATGGATGCCCTTGACATTGAGAAGTGGAAGGCAATGAAAACAAGGTATTGTTAGCTTCATTGTATAATTTTTTGCTTTATTTTTGTGTTGTCTTGGCGGCATGAGTCTGATTTGTTGGTATTTGGTGCCTTCTTTTGGGCAATCTAGACATGTTTTGAGGTCTAGTAGTCAGTTTTGATTTTTTTTTTTTAATTTTCTTTACTTCATAAGAAAACCTTCATTTGTTAGACTGCTGACCAACTTTTCTGATAGGAACCTCAATGTCAGTAGGTATCTCCATTTTGATACATACAGATTGTAAACTTATCTACATGTTGTGGTTTGCAATAAGAGGTGGAAAACTAATTAATTATTCACATGGAACATGTTGCTGTTATCCTAAATTTTGTTATCATAGTTTCTATGATCTATGTATAACATTTTTTTTCTGTATGATGTATTTAGATACTTTCTTTTTTAACTTTGTGCTACCATGAGATGCAGTAGTAGAATGTGTGCATTGTTTCTTGGTTTCCGCTTGATAAGTTCATCATGGAATATGTGACATCTGAGGAAGGCTTATTAAATATAACTTAGTGAGTTAAATCAACAGTAGATTGTTTCCTAAGATTATCAGAAAAAATTGGTTAGAAATTTACTTGGTTCCAGCAGTAGAATGCAGTAGTAGATTGTGTGCAATGTTTCTTGGTTTCAGCATGATAAGTCCATCATGGAATATGTGCCATCCGAGGAAGGTTTATTGAATTTAACTTAGTGAGTTAAATCAACAATAGATTGTTTCCTAAGATTATCAGAAAATTTGGTTAGAAAATTACTTGAAACCATAAACTCTTCCATATATGGAAATTTTGATCTCTTTAGTGTTTTAAAATTACTTTTTTTCAGTGATATAATATCTCAAAGACTCCTGAAAGTAGGAATAAAATAAGTTCAAAGTTACTTTTCAATCACTTGATTCTGCTTTCCAAGATTATATTCAAAATTTATCTACATTATCATCTGGCAATGTAATCTATAATTTGATTCTTTCCAATCTGAAGAATGTCAATTTTTTAGCAGTTTGAAGACGTGCTTTGGCATCTATGGCGTCATTATTTTTCTAGTTTTGCTGGGCCGTGCTGCATTTGTTTTCCCTCTCTCTATTTTATCCAACTACATAAGTTCGCATTCTGAAACATCACTGATAACACTCAGACACCAGGTTACATGTTCACTTTTCTTTGTTTGACATTCACCAAGTTTCCGTATATAGAAATGAATGATCTTGCTTATAAAATTTTATCTATTGAATTGTCTGTTCCACTGACGAGGGCATGATTGTTGTAATTTGAATTGCCAGGTTGTGATTTGGTGGGCTGGTCTCATGAGGGGAGCAGTGTCTATTGCATTGGCATTCAGTCAGGTAAGCTTATTTTTTATTCTAAATACAATAATACATCAATCTGTATGAGACAACTCAAATCTCCATCTTCTACAGTTTGCACACTCTGGTGTTACATGGGATCCAGTTTATGCAACAATGATCACCAGCACAATTGTAGTTGTGCTTTTCAGCACTCTGGTAAGTGATGACCCCCACATACGAACACTTTCATATATATAATGTAATTTTGTTTCTCCGGAAGTGACTATTTTTTAATATTGAGATATTATAAGTACACCTGTTTGTTCCTATTTGTTCTACATTATACTATACGTCAACCAAAGCTGACAAATTCCAGGCACGCAGATACAACCATGTGGCAGTTTCTTCTTGAAGATTATTATATTTTAAATAAAAACTGAATTGTTCTTTCATTTATCATTTTGAGGGCCAACTGCTGAATTAAACTTTGTACAATTTGGCATCAGATGAGCTAAATGTCTGATCACAAACAATGCAAACAGTAATAATCAAGTTAGTCTAATATTTACCTTATTTGCAATCTGAATATTAAGGTTAAATTTGTCCATTTCAGTGTAATCATAACTATCATGCCCTGATTTATTATTTGTATTTTATGCTGTTTAACCTGATCTGTATACTTTATAGGTTTGTCTCCTTTTTTAGTTTTTTTAACATACTTGCAGCTGATTCAATGTGGCAAATCTTGCCATGGGTTATTATTCTAACACTTGCTTAATATAATGTTTAGTTATGTTAGATTGCAAACTGTTATTGGTGTTTGTTCTTGGTACCTGAGGGAACTGCACCAAAACTAAAGGCAGTGTGACTGATAGATTCCAGGTTTGGATAAAAGGCATTGGTGCCTATCATGTTTCTGATCGAGGTTATCAATTTTTAGTACGAGTGACAACATTAGGAAACAAAAAAATGAAGATGTCCCTATAACAGAAGTTACTGTCATTTGCATAATCCAGGTTTGCGTTGTAGTCTCGGCATTATCAGTTTATAAAGTTGCAGTCTTACTCTTTTTGGTTGGTTCTTGTTACAGAATTTCTTCTCAACTGAGGATGCCCAACCGTTATTCATTTATCAGCTGTTGTTAGTCACATGATTGGATTACCTTATATCTCAGGTGTTCGGGATTCTGACAAAGCCACTCATAAATGTTGTACTACCTCATCATGTGCATCACGGCAGCGATCAACAACCTAAAACTGATGACATTACCCTTTCTTTAATTCCTCCCGAGGACCCTGCTGAGTCTGGGCTTCAACAAGCAAGAAGAAGTTTGTCGCGGCTGCTCGCAAGGCCAGTACACACCATACATGCATATTGGAGGAAGTTCGATGACAAGTACATGAGGCCAGTGTTTGGTGGTCCAACCTAGATCGTCCCCAGATTCTTGCTGCAGATGTACCCTCTAATGACAAACATGGAAGCTACTGTCTGGATCTGTGGACTTGTACAGATTACTCGTTCCTCTTCTTTCTTGGCTTCCCTACTTCATGGAGTGCTATTCTCAAATTGTTGCTAAGATCGAAATCAACAACTAACCTCCTATAGGGTATGGAGCTGTGGGATTCTGCTGGACATGTTTTACTGGATTACTGCAGCTGGTTCTTAGGGAATGCCTCAACAACAAAGCAATGCAGCTAAAGCTTGAGCAAGTGACTCTTATGGCAGTTTTGTTTTCTGGCCTTCAGTTGGCCTATAAGTATATTAAGTTTTTTTCTTCTGATTAATATTAGTTATAAGGCTTATATCTGATAGCGTCCCTTCACATACTATTTGTAGTATTTTGATTACTCAAGACAGACTTATAGAAAGCTGCTGAAAATTCTGTAGTTAAACCTTTATTTCTATTTTTTAGGTTAATTATAAATTATCTGATTAGAGATTTTTAATATTTTATTTTTAATTTTAAAAAATTATATTAAAATTTTTATAATTATGAAAATAAAATATTTAATCTCATTTATTCTAAGACGATCGGTCGAAATCATCTAAGATGAGGTTTAACTACAGTAAAATGTTTTGATGAAATCTATGATGAGATTAAATATTATATTATTAAGGTAAATGAGATTTAATATTTTATTTTTATAATTATAAAAATTTTATTATAATTTTTTTAAGTTTAAAAACTTTGACACTAAAGATGTCTAATTATATAGGAAAATTTATAATTAATTTTTATTTTTTATCAAATGCTTAGAGTTTTGATGTATTCAGATAAAAAATATTATTAGTAAAATAATAGATAATTTACATTTGTATGTGCATGAATGAATCTTCAATTGTCGTAATTAATGTTAGTGTCAAAATAATTAATCCTGAAGTCAAAATTTGACCAAACGAATCTTGGGGCCGATCATGATAGATGTAACATCATGCGGTGGTTATTTAAAGTCCAATAACAAGTACACCGTAACATCAACACGTCATAGACCTTACACGACCCAACCGGAACAGCCGGTACTCCACGCATCCTTCTAACTCATAAGCGGCAGAGCGACCGACATGTGCCGGGGCTTCGTTGCGAACCGCTCCACCTCCGTTCACAAGAAAGGTTGCACCTCTCTCGCGTTGGGCTTGTGCGGTGCGAACCCCCCGCGGCTCGTCGGCTCCTGCTCGCCTTTCCTTGCTTTGCTCGGTTGGACTTTGCTTGATTTGAAGCCTTTACAGCGAACGAGAAAAAAAAAAAGCCCTATTCCAATTCATCAATTCATATTTTTACCGCAATTCCCCTCACAATTCTGCTTCGGATCGCTCTGCCCCGCTCCTACTGCTGCCGGATGTCTTCTCTTTCTAGGGTTCGTATTTGGTTAGGAAAGGGGAAGGTGTAAGAGGAAGAGGAGATGAGCTTTCAGGATCTCGAGTCGGGCCGGCCGCTGTCGGGGAAACGGGGGCGAGATTCGATGCAGAATGGAGGTGGAGGAGGGAAGGATCCGACCCAGGCGGTAGTCGCTGGTGTTTTCCAGATCAACACAGCCGTCTCCACCTTCCAGCGCCTCGTCAACACCCTCGGCACCCCCAAGGATACCCCCGAGCTCCGCGAGAGGCTGTGAGTTTCTTCTTCTTCTTCTTCCGGGTTTTTCATTTTGCTTGTGGTTGCGCATTTGATGATGCATTAGCTGGCTAGCATTGGCAATATGGTTTTTTTCTAACCTTTTGCTTTTGTCTTTTCTGAGATCGGCAGTCGTGTTATGTCAAGAATGTACGGGACTGTACAGGGGATTGATCTTGTTCCTGCTCGATTAGTTGGACTAGGTCCTCATGATGCATGACCGTCGCACTTACCTAGTCTTTTTGCATTAGAATTTTCTCATACATTAAATAGCATTGTGATTGTTTCTCTTAATAAAGATGAATTTCATGAGGAATCTGTTTGACTGTTCGTTTGGTAGTTGAGAAGCTTATGTTTTTGTCCTGCTTCTTGAATGGTGATCTTGGTTTTCCACTTTCACTTTTGCATTTGCTTGATGGGTAAATTCAATTGTTGCAGCAGTGTCCTAGTGGCAAGGCTTTTAGTCAATTTTTTGCTTTAAGAGATATGCATATAAGAAATTGATTGACATGAATTATTTAGCTCCAAGGATGGCCAGAAAGCCTTGTTCCTAGCAAGGTACTGGAAGTACTTGTAGAGCAGATTCTTTTTTGTACAGAGCATCAAGGCATCAAGCTTGTGGAATGTATACATGCTACTGTTAGGTTGTTGGCTCAATGGTGGTATGATCCTCTCCTAAATAGAGCTCTCATAGCCTTCAAGGAGGCAACAAGTATGTGCCTGTTATGGAAAATATCCTGGATAAAGTGTTGTTCCACTTGAATTCTCCTCTCCATTTTTCTCTAAACTGTCCAGCTGTCTCCACTTCTAGTCCTCTTCTGTTAGTCGTGGTTGTGCTTCTCTCTACTCCTAACTCAAGTAGGAGGGGCTGACCACTTATTGTGTTGGCCAGGTCTTAATCTAGAGTCTCTGATGTGTTTGACTTGAGCTGTGCAGGTATTTGAAGGACAATTTTGTTCTGAGTGTATATTGAACCAGTCTCATCTTGTCCCCACACATGGCCAGCCTGGTTGGTTTCAAAGGCATGTTAGTCCTGGTTTAGGCCAGGGCTGATCTGTGTTATAATAATTAAATTTGGATTTTGTGGTTTTTTATTAGTGCATTTGATTTTCGTATCCTTGCCTTCTCTCAAGGATGTCCCGGATCATTTTAAGTATGATCTTAATCTCTTTTCTCCATATATCTTGCATAGGCAATACCATTTTCTTTGTTCTTATTCACTTGTCGAAGTTCTTGTGTACTAGATCCTTATACATATGCAATTTAAAAGTGTGATGAAGGCCATTACCTTTAGGATAAGAACAAATACACTAAAAGAAACTTGTCAGAAACTATTGAAAATAACTGTATGTGGCATGTGATAAAATGCCCCCTATATGTCTTTAACATGAGCTATCTTTGTGGATATAAAAGCCTTCTCAAACAATTTAAACTGATAAACTAGACTAGTCTGGAATATAATGGAAAAATACGAAATGAGACATCAAGATCTATTTTTTGGACACTTAGGCTCTTCTTATTTGTATGTCTTAACATCTTAACCTTAGAAATGATCATAAATATTAAAATAATAAGTTTAAAGTTGCCCATTGAGAGGAAAAGTTGTTCAGCTTGTTTCTGCACATCAACTTTTAAAATCTTGTGTCTTGTTGGCCAGATCAATCTAAAATTCTACTACAGTTATTTTGGTCATAGATCATTATGGTCAGACCACTTTAAACATCCTGGAGGTGTCACTTCAGCAAAGGGGTGAATCCACTACAGAAACTTGATTTGCATCTTTTATCAGAATGATCAGAGAATTCTTTCATCAATCCAAAAGACATCATCACAAGAAAGACCTGAGCCAATACCGAAAACAAGACCTAGCTACATCATAGCTAGCACTCTTGCATAAGTAAACCTTAGGCTGTATATCCTTTTTTTTCTTTTCATCACCAAACCCCTGCCTGACCTTCATAGATTTGCTTCATATTTTTTATATCATACAAGTCCATTGAATGCTATGACAAATTCTTTCTTAATTGAAAGATGTTGCATTTGCACAAGTTGCCTTTCTAAGTTTTTCTGTTGTTAAATGTTCATGTCCTAGTACAGGCACAAAACCAGGCTAGATATTCGACAATTAGTAAAAGATACAGCTGCCGAACTTAAACAAGCCAGTGAAACAGATCATCATGCTGAAGTAAGTGTGAGTATAATTGTTTGTCTCCATCTTTGTTTCTGTTTCTTGGCAATTTATTTAGTTTCCACTATAATACTGCCTGGCTGCTGAGAGTTAGTCTTGCATGGTCTGACAATGACATGTTATAGGTGAGAAATTGATCTAAGCATCCTCATCAGCTTTCAATGCTTTGGGTTGGAGCTTATATTAGTTAGAATTCACTGAATTGAGCTGCTTGGTATAGTTTTGGTCGGGGTAATTTTGCTTGAGCGAACATGATCTGCTACTTGTAATGAAGTTAACACTTAGTCTCATCTAATCAAATCAATATGCATGATTTCTCATATTTACCACCTTCAATAGCCTCATATTGTTAAGTTACCCTCTTTTTTAAATAGTATCATGCATATACCATTTTGTCATTTCTGTTGGTGTTGATCATCTTTTTTGAATCCTTAAGTTTAGTTTGACCATCTTTTTTTCTTGAAGTTATTTTGATTTCGGATCTTGTACATCATCATCAATTTTGGAGGTCTTGAAGAAAAGATGAAAGCATCAAAGGTCTATTGATGACCAAAAATATGGTTTAGTTCTCCATGAATGCTGGTGATTTCAGCCCAGGTTTTCACATTTTTCACAACAAAGCTAGAGGTCCATTTTGTCAACCATGCTTTGCCATGCCAATATCAGTTCCCCAACGAAGTCCTTCAATACTACATAATCGAATATTTGTATTTTATTTATATGTTTTAAATTATAGAAGGCTTGAGCAGGCACAGCTCTTTTATTGATCAAGTTCTCGTGTATTTAAAGTGTACTATGTTGTCCATCAGAAAGGTCTGCAAACACTTCTTGTTTTTCTCTTTTTTCTTCAGTGTTAGTTGCATGTCAATAAGTTACAGCAATGATGTTCAGTAGTTATCTCTGAAAGTTGTTATATTGTGTGGCTGTGAGGAATCCTGAGACCAAGTGTGGCCCTAAGACATTATCAGCTCTGCTGTTGGCCAATAATAAGCCGAAGTTTTCAATCAGTGATGCCTTTCAGTTCCATTAAGTTGGACATGGAAGATGTTGTTTCTCTTCATGTTAATTTCATGTTTTATTGTTGGAGGCAAAGGATAACTAAATTCTGTTCAAACTTATTATCTCATGCTTTTTTTATTCAAGACAAGCAAAAAGATTGCTGATGTAAAGCTCGCAAAAGATTTCCAAGCAATTCTGAAAGAGTTTCAGAAAGCTCAAAGAATTGCAGCTGAGAGGGAAACTGCTTACATCCCTTTTGTTCCCCAAGCAGTTCTTCCATCAAGGTGGTATTTGTTGGATTCGTATGGTCAATCAGCTAATTTATGCCTTCAAAGTTTGATTGTTGTCAGTCATTTTTCTTTCATCTTCATGCATCAACCTATTCATCAATTTGGTTGAGTTTAGATTTTTTTTGCTACAAATGATTTGGATAAAGTTCAAAAAAGCATGTCTTTCAAAAAATGTGATATTATTATAATAATAATCCTTGTTTCACTTTTGAGGGGTGTTTATGATAGAATCTTGTTCCAAAAATACAACAAAATTCTGTCTTTCACTGGTATTTGTGATAGCTTCCGATTGTTGAGGGACACATTCTTCATCTCAACATTTCAAGGATGGATTTTTTCTTTGTATTGTTTGTTCATATTACAATTTTTAGATGTGTAGCTTCTGTAGTTTTCTTTCATCGTGCATGAATAAATAATAATGACTGAAAGCAAGACCTTTATAGTTAGTTTTAGGCGTAAGTTTTCTAATTTATGTTTGTCTTTGACTTGAGGTTTCCATATGAATGTTGTAATTCATACATTTAAGTTTCTTATAGTCTTTGTAGTTGTCATCCTACCTTCACCTCCTGATTACTATTTCTTATGGCCTGATCAATGCTGTGCAGCTATGCGTCGAGTGGGGTAGATAGTAGTTCTGATAAAACATTTGAGGCATGCTCAATGCTAGCAGAATCTAGGAGGTAAGAGAATGACTTAACCTCATTCTTTAATCTTGTGATCTTATGCTTTTAAAATTGTTACAATCTGAGTAGCACAATGTTTTAATTTGTATGGAACATCTAACTATACACAAAATGTTTAAGCCCAAGGCTTTAGTGCTAAGGCACTAAAACCAAGGTTTACGATTTCGAATCGTACCGCCCAGTATCGGATGATATGGGATTGTTTCGGGCGGTAACGATCGAAATTTTGACCATTACCGCCTGCTATCGAGCGGTATCAGCCTGGATGTGGCGAGGCTGAGGGAGAAGCGTCGAAGAAGGAAGAAGAAGGAGAGGGCATTCAAAGAAGAGGGAGAATCGGGAGAACCTCTGCTCGAACTTGTTTCCACACTCTTTCTCGATCCTGATTCGGCGTCGCCCTCCCACGATGATCCCGATCCAGCAGGTAACAGCGAGGAGAGTCGTAAAGAGGAGGATCTGGAGGTGCAGGGATCAGGGAGGCAGCGGCTAGAGCAGCAGAAGAGGCGGTCTCCTTCATCGCCTCGTCTGCGACTCTGTGACCTTCTTCTTTGTTGCGTTCTTCATCGAAGGCCGGAGATGTTTACGGCCTTCAATGTCTTCGCCGCCTTCTTCGCTGAATGCCGTAGACGAGGCGACGAGGAGAGGAGGATGAGGCGATGTCGCCGAGGCTGCGTACGCCTTTTTTTAATATTTTTATATTATTTTATTATTATTATTATTATTATATATATATATATAGACATACCGCTCGATATGTCGTACCGTACCATACCGAGCAAAGCTTGGTACACCGGTATGGTACAAATTTCAATCCTTAACTAAAACATCCTATTGTAACTATGGTTTGTAGCTATTACCATACTGTTATATTAGTTTCTTGATCACGGTAACTTTCATGTGACAGTTATGTGATGGTTTTTGTAATTCAGCTATTCTGAAAATACATTTCTATGCTATTGATAGAGCTTTGGTTATCTATTTATCAGCCATAAAAAAATGACTGATTTGTTCTGCATAAGGTATGTGGGCCCATGGACATCAGTAAATTGCTTACTTCTGTTTGCTTAAGATCTACGGGCTTGGATAGTTGCTAAAAATTCTGATGTTTATGTTTTGCTTGACAAAGTTATTTTTAGAATTTTCATTTGTTTGAATTTAGGTTTTTTAATCAACTTCATATTTAGAATTGATATCTTGAGCATGGTGTCTAAAATTCATCTAGGAACTTTCACGCAAGATAATTTTACATTAATCTTTGGACCATTTATGTCATGTCCAGTAGAAGGGCTTTGGTTGTCTGTGTGTGAATTATTTAGCATTAGTCAAATTTCAATCTTCTTTAAGAGGGTACAATATCACGCTTGGTAACTATTCCTTGAACTTGTTGCTGAAGTTACAATAGTAATGTTGATGTCTTAGACTGGTTAGGTTCTTAATAAAACTTTTCGACGTCAACTAAAAATGTGCTTATGTTAGACAAGAAGGACTTCTGTTGGATACTGAAATTGTTTTCAACGAGGCCATAATCGAGGAGAGAGAGCAAGGCATACAGGAGATTCAACAGCAGATCAATGAGGTGAACGAAATTTTCAAGGATCTTGCGGTGCTAGTTCATGATCAAGGAGCTATGATTGGTAAATTTTCTTGACTTGTTTCATCTTCAACTGAAGCTTTCATCATTGGCTTTTCGGACTGAAGCAGTTACACCACTTGCAGATGACATAGATTCCCACATTGATAACTCACTTGCAGCAGCTGTACAGGCAAAGACTCAGCTCACCAAGGCATCTAAAGCACAGAAGTCCAATTCTTCTCTGGTATATTAGCTTCAATTTGTGCATCCAGCTTGCCGGCAAATGTCCATTTCTCAGCAAGTTTTACTGCTTCTGCAGACATGCTTGTTGTTGGTGATCTTTGGCGTCGTTCTACTCATCGTGATCATCATTCTTGCAGCTTAATTCAGGAATCAGAAGTCACCGCGATCTGATAAATGAAACCATCATCTGAGCCAAATTTTGTGCGAAAAGCCTATTGTTGTATTCCTGATTAGATGAAGCCATGTTACATTTTTGCGACGCTGTATGGTAAATACATGATATAGCCATTACGCCAATGTTAAGTTATTCGGGTGCCTTTTTATATGATGCCCTTCTTTATGGTCTGCCTATCAAAGTAGCGAGACTTGCCTGTCTATGCATTGAGCAAACAGACTAACAAGTATATCTAATATTAGAAGGAATATTCCTCACTTTTATCTATTAAAGAAAGAAATCATCCCTGTTTTGAGATTAGCATTTTAGTTTTCTTCAGTTTGGGAAGTTGTTTCTTCCTCTTTGAGGTTTCTTTCATTTTTCTTATTAATAATATAAATATTGACACATTTTTCTATTAATTTTCATTTCAACTATCTCATTTATTTTTCTATAAATTTTGTTAGTTTTCTTATTCAAAGTCGAACCAAACTTAACTCCTCTTCTAACTTTGAATATTTCACTGATGGTTCAACTCAGTGCCCATCAAAACAAAAACTTCACTTCATTTATCAAATATCGGGCTAATTACATACAAGATAAATATCTCATGTAATTAGTTATCTTCAGTATTTCAATCTTTATATTTTTAAATATTATATTGGTGTTTTTATATTTATAAAAGTAAAATATTTAATCTCGTTTTTTCTAAAATCATCAACTCAAATATTGCACATGCTTAGTGATAAATCTATACCTTTCGCTTGCGAAAATATATTATTCGGTTTTGATTTACCATACTTGAATGATTTATTAGTGTTGTTGATTTGCTTTCTTATCTCATTTGTCTTGTCTCTTGTTTGTAGTCGATGCGAGGTTCTTCGTGTTTGATCGATGGACAACTGTCGACAATTTTTTGTCAACGACAATAGTCTTGAGGGTGATGGCATCCGATGGTCACCAGCATAGTCACGAGCAATGACTACATACATAGCAAAAATGCCATGGGTGTGATAGCCTTGCGGTAGCTAACCTACCTCAGTCGTAGGCAGTTGCAGCAACGCCACTGCCTACAACGACAACACGACTATCGCTACATGCAGCTACTACCACTACGTGCAACAACTTCGATAGCAGCAATGTGCGGTGGTTATAGAAGCATCGATGTTTGTGGTGGCTGTAGTAACATCGCTACGGCATTAGTTGGTTACAGTTGCACAGTGGACACGTGGGCACAATCGTGCACCATAATGATCGTGAGGATTGTTGGTCGGCACATGTGCACGCACGGTGAGACGATCCATCGATGGCACTCGATTAACGATGCCCCACGCACATGGGCATAGTAGAACGCAACGACAACTACGAGGGTAGCTATTAGGGTTTCATTTATTGAAATTATAATTGTACCTTTATAAGTCTTTTAATTTCAACTTATGTTCTTTTAATATTTCTATCCTTCAGAAAATATATATATTTATTATATATTCTAAATAAAATTATAGTTTTATCCTTTAGAAATTAAAATTTTCTGACTTATGTCCTCAATTATAAAATTAACTAATTAAATTTATTTTAATTAAATATTTTAATTGGACTTGATCATCATTGTATTTTGACTGCTTGATTGGATTTATATTCAATCAATAAAATTTTAATAGAATTCAAGAAAAGTTAAATTTTGATTGATTTTTTATTTTAATCAACTTTAATTTTGATAGTCCTAATTGGGCAGATAGTAGATCTAAATCTATGAGCCCAATTTAGATCGCCCAATTTGGACCGATCAAATTAAATAGGATTGACTAGTCTAAGGTTTTCATATAGAATTATAAAAAATAAAAAATTATGATTTTCTTTTATAGTTTTCCCATATGACATGTTGATAAAATTTTATATGTGAAAAATAAAATTTTAATTATTATTCTTGAATATTTGTTTAGTTATTTATATGCATATGTTTGAAATTATGAAATAATATTTATTTTTTATATTAAGACATGAATTATGTTTCATCATCATTATAGTTATCATATGAGTTTTTCTTTAAATGATTTTTTTTGTTGTTATTGGATCATTTGGGCATATATTAAATTTAAAAAAATTAATAAATATTATTTATAACTCATTTCCATAAGTTTTACCTAATTGGTAGTTGTCAAAGTGGCCTAGGATAATAGATTTATGGTATATAAATTATAATAAATATTATATTATTATAAAATATTTTAAATTATATTTTATATAATTGTATTGGTTTTGTAACCATCAAAATAGCCTAGACTAATGACTTATAAAATTACATTAAAGAATTAGTTCTAAATGATATTTAAAAAAAATATTTATAATAATTTAATTATAAGATTTAGATCATTATAAAGGAGAATTTATTTCGAATAATTATGTGATAAGATAGGATGATACTATTTTGGATTTCCTTATAGTTTAGGGTTGTATATCCAAAAGTAATAATATTATTTCACAAGATATCAATCCTTCATAAATCATTTTGAGTAAATACTATATATGCCAATATTTTATCCAAATGTGAAATAGAGATGAAATAGAGATGATATCAATAGTTCAACATTTATTTAAAAACTCAAAGCATTAATATTATATTATTCTATAATAGTAGTACTTCCATCATTGTATTCTTGTAAATATTGGTATATTTTTTAGATTAAATTATTATAAATGGCTTGAATATATATAATTTACACTAGATATATCAAATTTTGATTAGACTAATCGAAAGGATCATAGACATAACTATTGAAAATTTTACAAAATAAATAAATGAGATAAATGATATAAAAAAGTCTAAAAGACTTAGTTTTATGATAATTGCTAATAATATTTAGATTTTATTATAATCTATAATTAATCATTAAAATATTTTAAAAATTAATTTAAATTTACTAATAAGTCATTGACTAACATATTAATGAAAGAACTGATCGAGATTCAGTATGACAATATTTGAGAAATTCAAGATTATATCTTCAATATAGTTGATAAAGTTATAAGCTCAAGAATATTAATCATGAATATAGTTGAGTTTTTTCTTGTATAATTTATTTTTTATTTTATTTTTCTTAGTTTGACTTATTTAAAATTTACTATAATAAAATTAAGGATAAGTGAAACTTAGATAAGTTGACTATTATATATGTTTAGAAATAATTAAGATTAAAATAGGAAAGACTCAAAATATTTTTGATACTACTTAAGGAGTCGGTAATAATAAAAGAAAGTTGAAGTATAAATCATTCGAGTTTTTAAATGCTATATAAAGTCATAAAAGAAAATTCTTCACTAGTAAAATGCTATTTTTATGGCAAGAGAGGGTGTCTGAAGAAGAATTATAAGGTTTTGGTTCAAAAAAGAAATATATAAGTTTGACTTTGTACATTTGGAATCAAACGGAATCCTTTTCTAATACTTAGAATGATTTTTGACACTTCAACTTATGTTACTAATAATATAGATTCATTTTAATATGGGAACAAAAAAGGTAAAAATATTCATCGTTACAATGAATCATCTTAAAGTGAAAGCAATAGTAATTGGTAATTATCGCTTATGCCTAGAGATGATTCATCTTATGTTATGTTCCTACAATTCTAAAAATTTGAGTTCTTTATCTAAAATTATCAATATATATATATATATATATATATATATATATATATTGATGGAGGTAAACTCATTATGATTCAATGAAAGATCTTTTAAATTTTGTAAGTTGGTTTGTATAGAATTAATATGAATCTTGAGTTTATAATAATTTTATATTCAAATATTAGAATATAATATAGTTTTATAAACTCTTTGATATTATATATATTTATATCAACAAGTTACTCTATATTTTCTATTTTAGTAGAGAGAGACATTTTATCACCCTTATAGATAACATATTAAGATATGATTATATATATCTAATTCATATAAAGTCTCACGTTGTTGACACCTTTAGGTGTATACAAATAAAGTCAAGAAACAATTAGATAAAAGAGTCAAAATTATCAGATCTGATATGGGTGATAAATTTTATGATATTTATGATGAATCTGATCAAAATTCTGATTCTTTTACTAGATACTTATAAAAATGGGATATTTATGTTTAGTATATTTTATTATATATGCTATAGTAGAATAGGATTGTTGAAAGATGAAATTATACTCTTACGGATATAGTTAGAAGCATAATAAATTATTTTTCTATACCTGAATCAATATGAGGAGAAGCTCTAAGGATTATGTATATCTTGAATAGGATTCCTCATAAGTCAATTCCAACTTCTTTTGAGTTATGGACTAATAGAAAATTTAATTTGAGATATTTATATATTTAAGATTGTCCATAAGGGTCTTCAAATTACATGAAAAGAAATTGACTTCAAGGATTATTTTTAAATATTTTATTATTTATCTAGAAAATTTTAAGGGGATATAAATTTATTTTATTTTAATCGTAGTATAAGGATAGTTGAATGTAAGATTCTAGAAAATAGTAAATATGTGAAAGTAAAAAATCTCAAAATTTAATTCTAATATCAAGAAAATGTAAGTTGATATTCCTTTATTATTTTTGAGAGATTATTGTTCTTTAAATTACTAAAAAAATTGACGAGAGTGAATAACAAAATAACATTGATAAACTCTCACATGACTTTGATGTTGTCGCTAAAAATCTTATAAAATAACTACAATTAGCAATTCTAAGAAGATCTTAAAGGGAAAGGAGACCTATCATTTTTTATTATTATGTGGTATATCTACAAGAATCAGATTATGATATAAGAATCAAAAGGATCCCACATTATTTTCATAAGTTATAAAAAATAGTAATTCTGAAAAATAGTATAACGTGATAAAAGAAGAGTTAAAATCAATGGACTAGCATGATATTTGAGAACTCATCGAATTATCCAATAATTATAAAAGAGTCTATTATATAAACATGACTCAAAGGGTAATATCAAACGATATAACAACTAGACTTATAGTCAAAGGTTTTATTCATAAAAAATGCATCGACCATAATGACATATTTTTCTAGTTTTTTAAATGAACTAGTCAAGAATCATCATGATATTAGTGACTCATTATGATTTTTAGTTATATCAGATGGATGTGAAAATAAGTTTTCTAAATGAGGATCTAAATCTATATAGATTAACCTAAACGATTCATAAAAAAAATAAAATAAATATAAAATTTGATATATAAATTTAGAAAATTCATTTATGACCATAAATAAGCTTCTAAAATAATCGTACATAAAATTTCTTGATACCATTATTTCCTTCAGATTTAAAAAGTACTATTGATGAGTATTTATATCTAAAAATCAATAGGAGTTAGTTTATTTTATCGATCTAAATATGGATAATGTGATCTTGGTTTATTATACTAAACCAAGAAATTTTTCACCAAAAGAAATATTTTTAAAATGACTTGAAAAAATAGATAAAAATAAATATTCCTTATATATACAATTAGAAGTCTACTATATACGCAAGCATATATGAGAGTAGATATCAATTTTGTCGAAATACTAGGTATCTATTAGAGTTGTCTAAGAATAATATACTAAAATATTATAAAAAAAGTATTAAAATATATGAAGAGACGAAGAATTATATACTTATATATATGAAATTATATCAACTTGAATAATGATATTTTCATATGTTGATTTTAGAAATTACCTCTAAGAAGTCCCCTTTAAAGAATTTATAAGAAAATAATATAAAGTAATATATTATTTCATTATCAACAATAAAAGCTAATCTTGTGATATACTTTGAGACCATTAATCAAGATTTATGAATGTGAAATTTTATCTTAGGGCTTGTGTAGTCAAACTTAATTGTTAAATCATTGAAGATACTTTATGATATATTATAATAATTTTTTTCTCTAAAAATAGCAAGTACTTTAGCAGTTCTATGCATTATGGAATAAAGTACTTTGACGATAAAAAAAAAATGTAAACAATTAATATCAATTAAGAACTTAAGTCCTATTATATTGATTAATAATTCATTCATTTAGGATTTACAGTGTTTGAAAGAATATATTATTATCATTGAGTTTATAAGCAACCCATAAAAGATATGGTGATGCATGGAGTGTATATTATAATTGATATTTTTATTTACATAATTAAAATTATTTGTTTCTACTATTCTGTTCACATTTATGTATGTACATATTATAATTAAATATAATAACATGATTGTCTTTGCAAGATAGATTACAGAAGTTATTTTGAACAATATTAAAAAGGGATAATAATGTCGTAATGCATAGAAGGAAGTATGACATTGATGACATACAACCATTATAACTCCTATTGGTAGTCATACTTAATGGTATTAAATTTATTAGATTTATTGATCTATTTTATAAAATTTATATGTATGTGGTTTTATGTTTATTGGACTTATTAGATTGTTTTATAAAATTTATATGCACGTGTAAAATATTTTTTAGAATCCAATAAAGTACTTTCAAATAAAATTTTGTTTTATTTATTTTAATTTTAATTTTTTTTATATCTTACTAATTAATGGGCCTAGTGAAAAAATAGTAGATTATGTGACCTTATCTAGTTAGATAAGATATATTATAGATATGATTGGATTCCGATTACTAATATCGATCAATAGAAATAAATTTTAATTATGATAGAATTACTTTAAGATAATCTTAATGGAATGAACTCTCCTAATTACGAAGGATAAAATAACTATTCTTATCTTTCCTTTGTTTTTAGTCTATCGTTCGTAGTGATCCTGTGAATGATAGGAAAAAAAAAGAATGAGAATATAGTTTTTCTTATAGATCGATATCATTACAATTTTTAGATCTCGTGCTGTATTTACAAATTAGATAAAGACTTTCTAAATGATATGGAAAGGTGCACATCATAAATTTAATTTATTATTATTTTTAAGTTTTAGTATTAAATTATTTATATTGATAATATAATAATTTTTATGCTTTCAGACGTGCCACTAATCTACGTGTCCTCTCACGTAAGTGATGCTCATCACACCAAGGCAATACCTTTTCTCGGTCACACTACCAAGATTTTGGATTTTTGATATCAGATTACTATGTGGCAATAACTTCGATGTGATGTAGTATGAGAAGTAATTTTTTTAACAAAAATAGAAAGAGAAAGAAGGATCATAATTAAAAAAAAAACTTTTCGACGATGAAGATGATGGAATCATTCTCATAAAAATAGTGAAACAATTATTACGCATAATAATTTATGGGTTATTTACAGTGTCTTCAAGTATATTTTATAATATATTTGTTGTGGTGGTTAAAACATATAAGAAATTATTTTTTTATTCTTATTTGAGTGATATTATTTGAATCATAGTATAATATATTAAATAATTTTTAGTATGTTTTGATATCACCTGGCCGACTTACAGCAATTTTTAATAGCATTATATTTTTTGATATGTTAAAAGCACCATAAAACTATAGAAAAATATTATAAGTGACTTCTCTTTAGTTGTCATTATTAGTGACTATGACGAAACCAAAATTGTAATAGTCTCAAGTTGGTTTGATTGAGGTTATGAATTCATTTATATCATTTATAGTGTTTTTAGGTAGGCTTTACAGTGTTTTTGTTATGGTAGTTAAAATAGCATATCATTAGGGTTGGTGAAAACTATTTTAGGCATTATATTAGACATGGGACACCTTTTGAAAAAAGCGAAAAAAAAAAACAGACTTTTTTTTTAGTGAAATCATTGTGTCTACATTCTACCACTAATATATTTCAAAATAACCTATAAGCTAAATTCTTAGGCAATTTTTATTAATCTTTCGGGAATGCCATCAGCATGTCTATTATTAATGATAATATTATTATTATTATAACACATTCTTCAGGTTAAAGATTAGGTCAAGCCATTACAAGAAACAAAACGATTTATACTCTTAGCGTTCTCCGTCAAATCCAGTAAGCACTACGATTTTGGGTTTATTATTAGCTAAATGACCATTAATATATATATATAAAAAAAACTTAAGTTGTTTGAAAGCTATCCAATTGATATTTCTTTTTTATGATAGCGATTAAGCACTAATCTGAGATAATAATAACTCAACTAAAACCACAGCTTTGACGGGAAAGTCACGTGATATTGTCATAAAAGGCGTGCATTCTATAAATTGCTTCGTGCAACTCACCACTGCATCCTCTTAGTCTTATCTGCGTGTAATCTTCTCTCTTGCGTGAGTTAAGAACTTTTCTTATCGGTCTTCAAATCCCAAATCAGGTTTCATGTCAATATGTTAGTTTGATCTCAACCCAATCCAAATCCAAAATCCTTTAATGGGAGTGCAAGCTCAAAGAATTTAGCCAACATTTATTATATGTATCATATATATATATATATGTTTTTTATTTATAATTGTCTGAAATAATATTTTTGCTATTGAGTTTTTAGGGGTGTATGTATGTATATATATATATATATATAATTTTTTCAAGAAAAACCTTGTATTACTTAAAATCAGATAATACAATCAACAGAATCAACAGTCAAAAAAGTAGGATCCCAAAATAATAATAATAATAATATAATTGACGTGGCAAAGCACGATTTCATTCCATAAATACATGACAAACATTAACATCATTAAAAGAGCACATCAATCCTTTACTGAGATGACCATATATACGAGGGAAAGTGATGATAAACTTTTCTAAAAAATTTTTTTTAATAATTTTTCTTGTCTTCTATTTTTTTCTAACAGCGTCTTGAAGTTGAGTTAGCTCAATTTGCGTTGTGATTTAGTCCAAACATTGGTGTATGGTCTACTATGGGACCCACGGTGGATCCGAACCTGTTCCAACCACACGGGGGTGGATGTACCAGCGGATCCGAACAGGGACGTACACTGATAACATCATCTTCTCCGCGTCCATTTGTACTTGGGACTTCTCCGACGAATAGCCAACTCCGTATGTCTACTTCAACGCATTCTCGCAGTTGCCGCATGCGAGAGCTACCAACGTCGTTCCACGAAGACGGTTGGTTGCACTGCGTTCGCATCAGACCGGTTGGTGCGCAGGTGCTACCCTCTCTGGATTCACGTGCTTAATCTCCCGTCAACGCCTCCTTCCGTGAAAGATCAAACCCACCGAATCGGATGGAGGGCCGAGATTGAAGGCTGGATTTGTTTTGTAGAGCGTGGCCCCACATGTCACCTTAGTTCCTCCACTTAACCATGCCCTCGTTTTCATTGTCGTCGCTGTGACCACCGGCGCCATTCATACTGTCCCATAATGCCCCCCTGCACACCGGTTAGGTGAAGAAGTTAGCTGTAGCAGGTGCATGCCACCGGGGCATCCGCCCCTGGTTTCTCCGCTCACGTTTGCTGCCATTCGCGGAAGCTTCTCCTATATATGTACTGCAGCCTTTCCCGTTGGGACAGCAGCAAGCAGCAGCCCTCTTGGAACTGTTCCGACGAGGACCGAGAGAGATCAGATGGCCACCAAGGTAGTGTCTGTGGCGCCCAGGGTGGAGATCCTCGCGAAGAGCGGCATCAACGAGATCCCGACCGAGTACGTCCGCCCCGAGTCGGAGCGGCTCGACCTCGGTGACGCGTTCGAGGAGGTGAAGAAGGCGGCGGAGGGGCCTCAGATTCCTGTGGTGGACCTCCAGGGTTTCGACTCGCCTGATGAAGAGGTGAGAAGGGCGTGCGTGGAGGAGGTGAGGAAGGCGGCGACGGAGTGGGGGGTGATGCACATCTTGAATCACGGCATCCCGTTGGAGCTCATCGAGCAGCTGAGGAAGGTGGGGAAGGAGTTCTTCGACCTGCCCATAGAGCAGAAGGAGCAGTACGCGAACGACCAGTCATCAGGGAAGATCCAAGGGTACGGGAGCAAGCTGGCGAACAACGCGAGTGGGCAGCTCGAGTGGGAGGACTACTTCTTCCACCTTATATTCCCGGAGGAGAAGATCAACATCTCCATTTGGCCCAAGCAACCAACCGACTACATGTCAGCTTCCGTCTCCCCGTATCCATATTCCTATTTTTTCTTCTCGTCGTCTTCCTTCAAAGGTTTTCTCTATCCGCCGGTGCAGTGAGGTGACGAAGAAGTTCGGGAGGCAGCTGAGGGCGGTGGTCACCAAGATGCTGGAAGTTCTTTCCCTGGGTCTTGGACTGGAAGAGGGGAAGCTGGACAGGGAACTCGGAGGGATGGAGGACCTGCTGATGCAGTTGAAGATCAACTACTACCCTATCTGCCCACGACCCGATCTCGCCCTCGGCGTCGAGGCGCACACCGACATCAGCGCGCTCTCCTTCATCCTCCACAACATGGTGCCGGGGCTGCAGGTCTACTACGGCGGCAGGTGGGTCACAGCCAAATGCGTGCCGGACTCCATCATCATGCACGTCGGAGACTGCCTCGAGATCCTGAGCAATGGGCAGTACAAGAGCATCCTCCACCGCGGGCTCGTCAACAAGGAGAAGGTGCGCATCTCCTGGGCGATCTTCTGCGAGCCTCCCAAGGACAAGATCGTGCTGAAGCCACTGGAGGAGCTCGTGGCCGACGGGACGCCGGCCAAGTTCCCCCCGCGCACCTTCGAGCAGCACATCCAGCACAAGCTCTTCAAGAAGACTCGGGGGGACTTCAAGACCCCAAACTGAGATCATCGCCTGTGGTGCAACTGTCCTTTTAGTACATGGTCACGCTTCTACCGTCCCGTGTTAACCACGTTGCTTTCCGGAGTCCAAGTATGTGATTTAGTCGGTCTTCTCCTTGTAGCACCGTCCTCAAAGGTCCATGGAAATGCTCTCCAATAATATGCTATGTATGTTCTCTTGTTCAACCTCATGTCTTAGTCTACTTTGAAATCCTACTCACAATAAACATCATACGATCAGTGGCTGGATGTGTGTTGGAATCTCAATTTGGTCCGCCAAGAACATATCACTAGAGAATGGCCAACACTTAATGGAATTTGACATGCAAAGTAATATTTCTTAAACAATACATAGCTTAAATTCGTTAATTATATTTGTTAGAGATAAAAATTCAAATTCTGCATGCCCCTTTTAAAAGACCTTTCACCCTATTGGATCGAGTAGTTTAGCAAGCATATTACTTACTATATTGTCGAAACAAATTTGAATTATGTGGATCATGATTTAATTTTATATTTCGAACAATGAAGATCATGGATTATTTAGATTTTCATCATTGCATTAGGGAAAGTAAACTCGCATTAAGAGCAATATCCTATTGAAACGTTAAATATGTTATCAATTATAGTCCTCCTTGCTATTTGTATCAGCTAACTTTAATTAATGGGGACAAGGAATGAGTCAAACTTACCAACTTATCAATGCAACCAATCTCTCTCTCTCTCAAATATGACCTAATGTAACTCTTCCTATTCTTCATCATGACAAACATCCCTATCTTTTATAGTTTCTCACTTTTTTTTTGTTTTTTCCAAGCAAATCCCCCTAAAAATTTTAATTTTCTTCACTGTTTTTTTATTTTTTTCTATACATTATATGTATATATATATATAACAATGTTAGAAGATCTATTATTGTTGTTGTTGTTGTTGTTGTTATTGTTATTATTATTATATAAATTCGAAAGGTGCGGGGCCCATGCAACTAACGCCCGTCTCCTCTCGTTCGTAACCCCCTCCGACTCTTTTTCGCTTCTCTCCTCTTCACGCTCGCCTCCGATCCTCACTCGTAACCCCCTTCGACTCTTTCTTCTCTCTTCTCCTCTGCTCTCTCTTTCGCATTCCTTGTTTTCTCCTTCCTCCACACTCTCTTTGCTTGGATCGATCTGCAACCGCTGATTCGGTTTGGTCTCTTCTCAGCTCCGGGGTTGGATTTGGAAAAGCTTTGAATGACAAACTTGGTTGCTTGAGAGGTCGTTTTGCGGTGTTGGGATTCGTGTGAAACGGAGAGGAAAGGGCCACCGAGAGGTATGGGACTGATCTCGGGGTTGGTGATGGGGTCGTTGGTGGGGATTGCGCTAATGGCCGGTTGGAGCCGCGTGATGAAATCCCGGAGCATCAAGCGCGTCGCCAAGGCACGAATTCTCTGATCTTCTTGACGCTCTTTTTTTTTTTATTGATCCTTGCTTAATCGTCATGTTTTTCTGAAATTTGCGTAGGAATATGACATGTTGCTATCGTGATGTCTTTTTTTTTTTTTTGACGGTAATGATGAGGCTCTCTGGATCTGGTCTGTTTGATTAGAATGCAACTGCTTTGGAGTTAAGATTGGCAATGGAATTGGGATTTTGCAGGCGGATTAGGAATTTATGATAGTAACTTGCACTTCTATACTGGTTTGGTATGTAAGAGTAGCAAAAAATGTATTTGGTGTATGTTTAAAATAAACATACGTTGAAACCAACACATTTTAAATTTTGATCTGAAGAGTACTGTACGTTTTTTGTTATCGTTTTTTGGGTGGATTTTCTTGTTATTCTTGCAACTTATTTGATGAATTATTTGTCATTTGTACGAGTTAAATTTTACAAGGTGAGAGAAATCTAGGAATGGTTTGAAACCAACCCTTTCATTACCATCAGAATTTTGTGTTAATTGCAATTTATTTTCTTATAATAATTTTTTACTATATTAAATTGTGTATATGACACACACATGTGGACTCGAACATGAGACCAACCAATCACTTGTGCAACAATGCACTGATCATCGGTTGTCTCAATAAAGACTGTAATTTATTTTTAAATTTGATCCTTTAACTTAGTATTAGAAGCATTTATTGCTGATTTGACAAAAGTCTGATTGAAAACTTAATCCCCACCTCCCTTTTCTTTTCTGGCCGTACAATTATCACCCTTGGTTTCAGATGGCAACTGAACTTTCACTAATTGATATCTGGCCATAAGTAACATCTTGGTATGACTGAATTCTTATACAGCCATATTTCTTGGATTTTAAAATTGTTGTTTGGGCGAGGATGTGGAAATTGAAGGATAGTCAATTTATGCTGCAAGTTAAACTGTGTCAATGTAGAAGGTTGATTAAGTCTTATCTTGAAGCTTGAGATTTCTACCTGTAAACTTTACACTAAAATAAAACCAACAAATTTTTTTTATATGGTAGCTTATATTGTTCAACTTGTTTCTTGTATTTTTCTGTATATTGATATAATTGCATTTTTGTGTTAAATTTACAATGGTCACAGTAGATGTCCATGGTTAGCTCAGCAGTGGTTTTAGTGGAATGGATATCTAATCCAGATACAAACAACATGCTTCTATCTCAGTTGTCCATGGTCATTTGTATTAAAAGTTGAAACCATTATGCTTCTTGACCAAAAAAAAAAGACAAGGAATTGAAAAGGTGAGTTCCATGCTGTTGCTTATGTTCTCTTCTTTACAGGCTGTTGATATAAAACTTTTAGGGTTTCTGGGCAGAGATGATTTGAAGAAACTTTGTGGTGACAGTTACCCTGAATGGGTTTCCTTCCCTTTATTTGAACAGGTTAGCACAATGGATCATTTTACCTTTTCTTTATGACATGCTTGTTGGATGGATATTTTTAGTCATCAGGTACCTTAGGTCAGCTTCCACTAGCAATTTGAAGTAGTCCAGCAAGTGATTTTACCAAATATTTGAATGGTTCCTTGATAATGTTAGCAGAGTAAGAGAGAAAGATAGAGATGCAGATGAAAACTAAAATTATATGGATTGATAATATTTTAATCACACTGGGAAGTAGTGTTTGTGATTTTGACTATGAAGGATACTTCAAAATTTTAGATGTCATAATACAATTTGAAATATTTTTGTTTAACATTTTCTTTAGCTGGATAAATTATAAAACAAAAACTGTAGCATTTATATGGACATTTGAATATCATCTTTTCATACCTTAGTATGGCAGAAAAAAGCCTATAATGGTACAGAGAGAAATAGTAAACTTCACTTGCAACTGCATGCTAGAGAAGCATAAAACAGAGTTACGGTTCTACCACAAAACTACTTTCAAACTATTCTTCGAAAACTTCAAAATCTGTGTTATAATTTTTAGATTATGTAAGTCATTGTCTATATTTTTTCAAGTTATGTCTTATGGAAGTTACTTTGATTATCGAAGTATTTTAGTTTTATTGGTTGTCCAAATTTGAATGAATATGGTGGTTCCAACTCTACTTCCAAGAAATACCTAGGACCATTTTTTGTGTAAATACATGTAATAGAAGATTAGAACAAAAACTTTACCATTAGATTACTTTTTGACCATTCCTTGAAAACCTCAAAATCTGCTTAACTATTTTGGGATCATGCGAGTTATAGACTATATATCTTTCATGTTTTCTGAAAATTAGTTTGTCTTATTTGTTTCATGATTTTTATAGTTACTTAGACCTATAGATGATCTGAAAATCTTAAAGGAGACCATAGATGCTCTTGATTTAATTAGAGATCTTGCATTTTATAGATCTCATTGGTGGGAAAAGATGTACATGATTTTATGGATTTTATTGTTGTAGTTAGACCGTGGAAGTTTTAGGTTCCAGTTTTCCACATGGTGCCAAAATATCCCTCATGTTTACAATTCGAAATTCTTTTACATGGTTGACATTGGAAAATAGGATGTAATTATAGGAATCTTTTTAAAGAAGTAGTGGATTCCTGAAGCATTATGTTCCACTTACAGTTAACTAAGTGAAAATATCGATCAAATTATTTTTATGGCTTGACCATTTAGAGCATAATTGACTTCACTCAGTCAGAAACTAATTGGTTCTTTTGCTAATGCTTTAAATCAAGTGGAGTATAAAAACCTTTTAGAAAGATTAATTGGTGCTAGGATGGGTAGTTGATCATGGTTTTAATGGTTTTATGGAGGGAGAGTAATAAGAGGCTATTTAATGACTTAGCCATACAAACTTTATCTATAGCTAAGGAAGCTATCAGAATTCTTCTTTCTGAAGCTTGATAACCTGTATGGAATTGACCAACCTTTGAAGATTCTTTCAAATGCAATGCTCTTATCTTTGTGAAATCAGACATAACAACTTGTGGTTGATTCTCTTCCTGTTCCTTTGATCCTTTCTCCTCCCCCCCCACCCCCCTCTTCTCTTTTCTCCTCTTTCTTTTCTCTGCTCTCTTGCAATTATTTCACCACTTCAATGAAATAAGCGCATAGTTTTCTACCTTTCCCTTATAAAAGGTGTTCATATAAGGGGAAACTTGGTTCCCAATCTGCACTTGTCACATTTTATAAATTTCTTTGTGTTTTACTTAATTATAGTTTTCTGCATTTGTTGACTTCAAAAAATGGTTTTTCCTGTTTCATGGCTTCTACAGGTGAAATGGCTGAACAAGCTGCTGGGTAAATTGTGGCCTTTTATTGCAGATGTAAGCTACTTGTGGTTTTTTCTCGATCTTAATATTTTGAATGCATTAGCCTATATTGCACTCTATTGACTAGAGAATATTTATAAATGCAACTTCATTCCTTTTTAATGCTTGTTTATTGGGCTGAGAAACTTTGGCTTTGGATGTTCCCAAAATGGATTTGATCAGCTTTCAAGCCCATGTCTCGTTTATTGGGGTGAGAAACTTTTGCATTGGATGTTCCCAAAATGGATTGGATAGGCTTTTAAAGCCCATGTCTTGAGGTACTGCAGAAGAGAAAACTGCAAAATCTGATCTAGGGACCGATTTGGCTCTCTCAAATTTTCTTTTAATGAAGCAAAAATAAAGAGATGTAGATAAATGGAAGGTTGTTAGAAAGAGAGAATAAAAATATCAATCAGACCACAGTTCCAATAAAGGGAAACCAAGGACCATATGTCTTCACCTGTAGATGTATATACCTGATGCAAGTCAACTTTAAATCCATGCATAACAAATACAACAACAACAATAACAAAGGTGTAAGTCCCAAAATCCATTTATAACAAATCATGGAAAAAATACAAATGAAACATCATATCTAAATTAATAAAAAAGTCCAAACATGGTGCTAATTAGATTGTGTTGTGAGCAAAAGAACTGAAATGGTGCCATAAAGGAAATATTTGCCAAGTAACAAAAAATAGTGCTTTAAATCTACCACAAGTATGTAAGAGTCAAACTTCCTTAATTTTCTTCCTTGAACTCCATTATGTTGATATGGTCACTGGTTGAACTTGGATCAATTCCTTGGGGTCAACGTGATGTAGAATTAAGTCTACTGGTCATTAGGTCTACTGTAGTTTATTCATGTCAATAAGATGGAAGTGATGCAATCCCAGTAAATTTATACTTAGTTTCAAGCCAAAATCAGGATCAGTTTGAGGCAAGTCAGATTTTGGTTCATTATGGATCTTGATTTCCAATTTTGGAATTTATGGGTGGAATTTTGTCACTTTTTTTTATTAGTATTTAGAAGTTATAAATAAAACCAAATTGGTAACTTGTCCCTCAAATGATATACACTGTCAATCAATCTTTTGATCAGTTATTTTCTTTTCTCCCTATTCTTTATATCATTCTCCTTTTTTTTTTTACTATTACATTGCTACTAAATTTAACTTTTTTTTTCCTGTTAGTAACAACCTGCTCTTTGCTCATTAAAGCTGCCTTATTGCTGGAATTCAACCTGATCATCATGCTATCTGACCCTAAACCCTAATTCTTAGATGTATCTTGAATTTGCCAGTTGAATTAAGAAGTTGTGATGGTTTCATTTCTCGATATATTGGATAAGAAGGGATACTTTAGAACAGATATGAACTACTGATGGTATGATTAGTCTGAATTTGAGCAGCGAAGTAGCATATAATCTGCTTCTGATTGAGATAATAGCAAATGTCCAGTTGTTATGTTGGAAATAAGATAGAAAATATGGTAAAAAGAGAACTCAATTGATATATATAAAGAATGAGGATGAGCCTTGGTATAATGGTAAGATTGCTCCTTTGTGGTTTTGCGGACCAGAGTTGGAATCACAAAAAACAAACAACCTCTCTACTTGTAGAGGTCAAATTGCATACATCAACCCTTGTCAGATGTCACATTGGTGGGTGCTTGGAGCAGTAGGTTTGCTCTTTTTAATAGATATCTATAAAGAATATTGACATGAAATAAAGAATGAAATAACAAATATATAAATATCCATACTAAATGGAAGGTAGAGGAGCCTAGATATAATCTGAACAAATTTGGACTCACAAAGAATATACCTAAACTTTTAGAAATGAGGGGCACTGGAATAAGTCAATGAACACTTAGGAAAGATAAGAAAATTTCAGGGTAAATCAAAAGGTAAAATGAATTTTTGCATTTGAGTATCATTTATTAATAAGAGGAATTTGTTTCTATTTTCAACAAGTATCAGCATGTATGGAGGATAATACGAAATTCATTGAGCCCTTGGAATCAGGTACTTATAAATCAACTATCTACATGGTAGAATATTAATGTTTTACTTCCAATTTAGTGAACTAGTTCTTCAATAAAAGAAATAGTTCTTTGCTCACATGTTCCATGCTCGAAAAATGAAAAATTTCAAGCACCATTTATCTAATACTCATATCCAAGAAATAATACATAAATATATATGTTCCATAACTTGATCTCCTATCCTGAAGGTAGAAAAGTAAATTGACTATTCAATGTGAGTGCTTGCATACCGCTTTTGTCTTGTTTTCTTTTATGCAGGCTATATAGCAAATTCTTGCAGCTGCTGGGTAAATGATGTTTATTTGGTATATCAACTCTGCCTACAAGTTAGTTTATAGGTTTTTATGGTCTTAGGCAGCAACATTGGTAATCAAGGATACAGTTGAACCATTACTGGATGATTATCGACCACCAGGAATATCTTCACTAAAGTTCAGCAAGCTATCTCTTGGGAATGTGCCTCCAAAAATTGAAGGTTTGTACAGGATGCAGTTTTAGTTTGCAGCTTCAAGTAGTTGATAATTATCTACTATGCTCATTAATTGTTGTAACTTTGTTGGTGCTTAACAAGTGAGATTAATTCAATTGCATTGGACCTTTTCCAGATTGCTTAAAGAATGAAATAAGCAATGCTATTTTAGCATCAAGATTTACAATATGTTTTATTGAATCATTTTGAAAAATTGTGAAGATTCTTCTTTTTGCAGCACTGGTGAAATTGTGCCTATTTATGCATGCAAGGGCATATATGACTATTTGCAATGCTTCAAGGGACACAACTTTGGAGGAATAAATACTAAAATTGATACCTTTCAGGAGTACATGAGAAAATTGCCATTATAGAAACAGTTTGTCATAAACATGACTAATGCTCATTCAGCATCTTTTTTTTATCTCAGAAGAAATTTTTTTGATGATGTTTATGGCTTGTGGATCTAGCCTTAGTTCTTTTCCACAGTCAAATTGATTTACTAAATATTTCTTTCAGTTATCCACTTTTGGCAAAGCTTTCTACTTGTGGAGAATCAGTATTCTCATTGATTCTCACTTGTTTGCTTATAACGATGTTAGTGTTGTGTTCATAAATAATTATCGAGTTTTGTCAAAATGTTCCTATCACGTTCCAAATTTCAGTATTCTACCTATCTTTTGTTAATTCATGAAGAGGAAAAGGTTAATTCTATTGCTCGCTATAGAATAGCTGGTTTTCTTATGTTAAATGATACATTATATTTCATGTATTTGCCATTTTGCAAAGGAATCCGTGTTCAAAGCCTCAAAAAAGGACAACTTATAATGGACATTGATTTCCGGTGGGGTGGAGATTTAAGCATAATTCTCGCAGTTGAAGCACTTGTTGCTTCATTGCCTATTCAGGTTAGTTTGTTTGGTTGTAACAATTACTTGATATATATTTAAGCAGATGTATCGTACTCAGTTTACATCACAGTTCAGTATTGATGAGGTTTTACATGCTACTTTATATCTGTGATTACAGTTGAAGGATCTTCAGGTCTTTACTGTGATACGTGTTATATTTCAACTTTCTGAAGAGATACCCTGCATATCTGCTGTTGTTGTTGCACTTCTGGCTGAGGTATGTTTAGGGCTATTGCTTGTTTCTATTGAGAAATCTAATCTATACTGATATAGATGTATATGGTCTTTTCCTATTTTTATTACATAAAATACTTCTGATGTATGATTAAAATGTTGGGATTATTAAAACCAATGAATTGTTTGTTATGATAATCTCATGTTTTTTTTATTTGCATTGAGGAGATAAGATATATATTTAGGTACCATACCGGTATCTAAATAGAACACTGTTTTAAATGATCGAGTTCATTGTGAATTCAGTGTTTGGTTCGAGTGAGTTGAGAAAAGATTTGATATACAGCCATTTATAAGGTAAATTTATTTGGAAATTAGCCAATGTTTTGATTTATCATTGATATTGGAACTTTAATCCTGAAATATGGAATCATATTATACCATGCTAAAATCACTAGAATGCTAATCAGTCATTCAATAATACTTCATGCTTAGGATTCATTAATATATTTATTAGTTGCTTATGCGATAGCCACAAAGTTGCATACTCTGCTCCCAATAAAAGTTGTGGCACGTTAACTTAAGTTTACGAATCACAAATATAATCAATAAGCTTAGTCTATGACCACTTCTGTAATGATTGTTGTTATTCTACTAGGCTATCTTTAGTAGTTTTGTGTTGCTAGCCACACAGAACTTTGAAGAACTTGCTGGAAGTCAAGTGACAATATAGAGTTCCTTGGAATTTATATTGTGGCCATATTGCATGAACTCCATATTACTTGATTGAAATGGTCAAAATATGACTTCAAATTTTATTTTAAACTTTAAATTTTGAATCAGGAGCACTAACGACACATCTAGTCTTGTACAATATTCAAATTGGTGAAATTTTGATATTAGATATATAATCATGTGCAAAATATTTTAGGCTACAAATTGTAGGTATTAGTCACAAAATTATTGCCATATCTTGTCATCTATCTTCCTAGATGGCTTCTAGATATTTGAGTATAACCAATATACGCAAATAACAGTTCTCTTTGTTCTGGCATCTGAATTGTTTTATGATAGCAGTGATGCTTGGAACTTTTTGGTATTCAATATTTGCAATGATAAAATATTTTTCTTTCAGCCAAAGCCTAGAATAGATTATACATTGAAGGCTGTAGGAGGGAGCTTAACTGCTATTCCTGGGCTTTCAGACATGATTGATGTAAGTTTAGTTTGATAACTGTACAAATTCATTTTCAATCAGTGGGCTATTTGATGCAAATTTATCTAAATCTTGTTATATAGGACACTGTTACCTCAATAGTCACTGATATGCTTGAATGGCCACACAGAATTGTTGTTCCACTTGGTGGAGTGGATGTCGATACAAGGTCTATTTCTGTTCCTTGTACTTCTGTTATGATGTTTTGGTTTCAGTAAAGAGAATTAGTTTGTATGTTTGAAGGTTGTAGTAGACATATTTTAAGCTGGTCTTGCAATGATTATCTCTTAACTTCTGTACTTTCTAAAAGGAATCTATTATTTTCATCTTGAGATTATTTAGAATTATTTAATTTCTATAAACTTATTAACAATTCATCATATTTACATATATTGCATCATGGAACTACTGGTACCAGACCTGTGACAATTCGTAACCGGACCAGCATGAATCCAGATACCAATGGTATGATATAACATACAATGGTACAAATATGAGGGGAGGGGACTGGGGGAGGAGGTGGAGAATGATAAGAATAAGAGGAGGTGGTGAAGAAGAAGAAGAGGAGGAGGAAGAAGTAGAGAGGCGCTAAACAGGGGCTGGGAGCAGTGGGCAGGGTCCAGAGGCAATGGGCAGCAAGATAGGAGTTAGGCGTGGGTAGACTTCGTGAAGAGGAGAAAGAGACGCTTCGGGGTGGCTGGGTGGGTTTGGTATTAGGTTAAAAAATTAAATTATTAAATTAATAAAAAAATCAGGCTTATCACTCGGTTCACAGGGCTTGCTGGTCAGTAAGCCTGTTTAAGAAGTAGATCGCCCTGTTTAATATTAGCTTCTCTGAAATTCCATTAGTCAAATCTATTACATTGTGAAATGCACTTAAAATTTTATTTTGTTACTAAAAGTATTTCCTAATTAAGTTGCTTAAATTTTGAAGTGCTAAATAAAGAAAAACTAAAAACAGTTTGAATACGAGTGTTCACATTACCATTGACCATCTTTATTGTCCATTTATGGGATGATAATGCATGAAGCATATAATTTAGCATTTCACTATATAAATTTGTAGTTGTACTTTCCCTTTTGCTGGCACTTATTAGTAACCACAAAACAAGGATTTAAATATCTGTTTGATACCAGTTTCCATAACCTTTTGTTTTGGTACGATACCAGTAGGATGATGTATCAATCCATACCATCTGATATTGGTTAAAGTAATGAAAAGTTAAAACTGAATTGATATATACCAATATCAAGTTATACATTTCACTGTCAACACCTGGCCGGACTGGTAAATAGTAGTAGGTATTTATTCACCAGTCTGATTGATATTCAAAACTTTGTACCAAACTGAAAACCACCTGCACTTTTGGATTCAGATGTATGATAGTAGATGATTTAAAAATAGGTTAGGCATTGACCCAGCATATGAGTTATATGTTCTTAGTGACACTTTAATCCCTATTCATGAGGTTATTTTTTTTGTTGTTTCCCATAGTGAAGTTTCTTTGTTTTCTTCTCTTCTTTTGGATTGTTTCCATGTCTGAAGAAACTTCAAATTGTCTGCATGTAGTTGATCTTTTTTACTTCCCCTATACTGATGGGAAAGGGCTCTTGTTTAGAAATGCTGATGACTCTTCATGTAATTAAGCACTCTTGATGTTTTCATCTTTCTGTTTTGGTGATTACATTCTAGTCCTATCCACTTCTATTGTGTTTAGGTAAATTTAAAAAAATGAAATTTCATCTTCAATTTTATTATTCACCCCAAAATTTGACTATCTGTTTTTTAGATTCTATCTCCTCTTTGACGATGTATACTTTATTTATTGTGTTGTGCAGTGAACTAGAGCTTAAACCACAGGGAAAGCTCACAGTAACCATAATGAAAGCAAATAATCTGAAAAATCAAGAATTTGTTGGAAAATCCGATCCGTATGTGGTTTTATTTGTCCGCCCTGTGTTCAAGGTTAAAACAAAGGTAGTTGATGACAATCTCAGTCCTGTATGGAATGAAACTTTTGAACTGATTGCTGAAGACAAGGAAACACAATCTGTTACTTTTGAGGTATGATTTCGCATCTGACTCTTCTTCTATATACTTGGTGATATTTACATCATAAGTGCGAATAGCTGAATATAGACATGGGTTTTTGACTCATATGCATGTCCAAGCTCCAGTTTCTCAAGGAGATGAAAAGGAGAGATATGGAGATGTGTAGTAATAAATAATATATTATGATATTTGTTAAATTATATTTTAATATGTGAAAATGTAACTAGCATAAGATATGTTAAGAAGACTCAATAACCAAAAAATTCCACTTCGTAGTAGGATGACCTTGTTGTTGAATGTCCATCTGCTACTTAATATTTAAAATTGACAGCCAAAAGTTCCAAAAGCAGTCCAGTTTATGAATTTGCATTCTGTGGATATGTATCATACACAAATTTCCGGGGTGGGCTGCTGGCTTTGAGGAAACAATATACTTTTTTTATGAACAATTCTTTTTGTCATTTGTAGCAGAAGTCTCTTGATCTTTCACTTAGTCAAGCATTTTATGGAGGATTTTTTAATAAGCTTTTTGCTGCTCATAGGAGATTTGTCATTTTAGATCCATTCCAACAATGAATTTGAGTTTAATCATTGTTGATTGTCTCTATATATTCTTTTGATTTCAAAGTGTGGCTCTATATAGATGTGAGTTGTATTTTTCAGTTGAAACAAGTCTAAACATGAACAATATGAACAAAGCTTGACATTGGAAGCTAGCAATGCATAAAAAACTATTAAAGACATCCATATTACCATTACTAGTGAAGGAAAGGCAAATATATTACCACTTGTCTTCCATCACAAGTATGGACATCACATTTGCCATGCTGCCTTTAGTTATAGTCTATTGCATCTTTGAGAAGTAAAAGTTCAGTTCTTGTTCAATGTGTTAGTGTAGCCCTTTGTTTGTGAATTAAAACTTTTCTTACACTTGATGAACGTTAGGTAGATTTTATTGACATTAGTGTTTGTTGATTCTATTAACAAAATAAATCTTTTCAATTTAAACTATGATGTTTGACAGCTATTGCATCAATCTTACTACTGCTACTTCATATGTTTTAGATGTAGGTCGGGTTTTAGGTTAATCCTTCATCCATCCTGACTTTGGGATCATGATGGAATATACGAGTCCCAACCCCAATCCATTAGTACTGATTAGGATGGCTGGGCTGATTTTGCCAGAATCGAACCAAGTCGCAGTCCATCCTTAATCACATTCAAGAAACTTATGTAATTGATTTAGTAACATTGTGCTTGCATCCCTATGCCTACCATTTGTGAATGCAATTTGGCTTTGTTGTGAGAAGCAAAAGAGCTGCCAATACAATGTGAAACCAAGGTTAGAAGTTACCGGCTTGATACAAATACTAAAATTTGATTTGAACCACTACAGTACCCACATCAAGCCATACTAGGTGTTGGTATGGCTAGGTATTGACAGATCCGGTCGACATCCATGTTGGACTGGTTCTTTCCTCTCTTATCTGCTGATATTTGTATGATGAAAAAAACATAAATCAATTTAACTAAAATTCTAAAATTAGAAAACATTTTTAATAATGAGTCATATATCTATAATGAATAATATGTTTAATTTACATGAGATTACAAACTTTGTCCATAACATGTCTTACTGTCCCTCACTAAATGAGTGTTTGTGCTATCTCAGGCACTGCCTGTGACTACAGGTCATATATTGCTCCTAGGTCATATGCTATTGGTAGACATGCTAATAAGATGAACAATATCAACAATGGACCATCAGTCATGTAGGGGTCTCTATACCTTTATATGATGCTTCACCCCAACAGAGTTGGGAGGAAAAGATATGGTAGTAGAGGCCATCCAGACATTGGCTGTTGTAAATCTTTAACTCAGCTCGTTAAAACTAGGTTTCAATACTATTTTATGGCCCATGAAATAAATGCCTGTAGAAAGATAGTGAACATGAGTAATAGCATACTCAAATTTCGTTGAGGCTCTCCCTAATTTGTCAAGGTAATAAATTGCCTTTCCTAACTCTTTCCGTTCCTTTCATGAAATCTAGTGGATTGTTTGGTGCCATGATATTGATCCTAGGTGGCATGAGTAAATATCTGGTCCTCTATTCACATGCTACCACCTTGGATCATGGAATAAGATCCTTGCCATGATAATTATTGTTAACATGAAATACAAAATCCTTAGTTCAGTTAGGTTTGACTGTCACTGGTCAATGGCCGATCGAGATGTGGACCAACCCCATCTTGAGCTTTCCACTTTGAGTTAACAAAATCTTAGGGCTCATGCATGAGCCCTCCGTGCCTGCTCGTGAGCTTGTACTGTTGTTCTCTCACGTTGCCCACCTGTCGCTGTTGCTCACTGCCATTGCCTATCATATGTGGATATCTCTCCTCCTTTTCTTCTCCTCCTCTTTCTTCATTGTTTCCTCTTCCTCCACCTCCTCTCCTCCATTGACTCCTCTTCCTTCTCCTATGTCGCCTCCTCTTCCTCCTTTGTCTTCTTCCTTCTTCCTCTTCTCCTTCCACCCTAAATTGTTCCACAATATATGTATCAACATACGGACATATGGTACACTGATATGGTTTGGACCCGTACCAGTTTGGGCCAGGATGATACTGGTCTGGTACCTGAGATTTTGATCCTTTATTGTTAACAACATTATTGTCATTGAACCAAAACTGACCTGAATCAAACGGTGAGGCTTGCTATCCTTAAATTGTTGATAAGCCATCTTCTAACCTTGCCGTCACTCCTTGGAGGACTTACTTCTCGTAAGACACAAATCTTGCATTGTCATCCTCCTCATTTTGAACCTTGAAGGAGGTTGAGATTTGGTCTTGTTGGTCTAAGAATCTAAATCTTTGTTCTCCCTGATTTGTTCAACATTGAATTTAGATGGACCTGGTGAACCTCTTCCCTTGTTGAGCAATGGATAGTCCTGATTCTTCACTACGCATCACTAATCTAGCATAGCATGTATTGCATTCTGCATATAATTGGAGTCTACCTTGGCCTTCTCCCTCTCTTGATCCTTAATGAAGTACTGCAGACATGACACATATTATGGTAAAATATACTAATTTCTCCAAGCATTTGCATAAAAGACAGTTTTTCATTCATTCATGGACCAAAGAGAAGGTCAACCAATTTCAGTGACATCCACTTGGTGATGTGTCATACATTTGAAACCACATAATATATTTTTTCAGATGAGTTGTGTTATACAATAGAAACCACAAGTTTCTCAAAACAGATGTCTCATAAAGGTACAGTAACTCAATTAATACCACATGTATTGTCAATGATGATGACTTTCAAACATGTCAATCATGCCTTCATGCTAGGTTGACACTTTGCTATGATATGGTATCAGTTCCTGGAACATTGATGAGTATGCTTAGTAAACATATTGACATGTACATTTGATTAATGCAGAGCTGGCCTAGATATTTGTAGACTTTGGTAGGATCCACATTGAAAATGCACTGATCTATGCCTAGATGTACCAGAAATTATCTCGGATCCGCATGTGTAGAGGTTGGATGATCTACCTCAATATAATTTAATAGGTCTAGCCCTGTTCTAGGCTAGATTGGTGCCAATTCTGATATCAAAGCGAGGTCACAGGTCTAGGCTGGATTCATGTAGATCTGTGCTTGATCTAGTCCATAATTATGATATATGTCAACATTAAAGCTTAATGCTAAGTCGATAAATGAAAATCAATGCTTTTAACAAAAATCTTATCTTAAAATTCGATGGTTTGGAGTGAGAATATTTCTATTGAGGATGCAGCATCACTGGATCTTCGAAACAGAGAGCGTGAAAACAAGAGATGGGAAAAGAGGGCTGTACTAGAATGACATGAAGATTTCTTGCCTGAAATCTTCTAGCACTGTAGCACTGCTACAGTGCTCGGTACACCCATACCACTGTACCGAGTCCAGATCGAAACTCCGGTATGGTACGGTATTGCGGACCTTGTTCAAAACGATAATAAGATGCTATATATTGGGTGGTAAACCTAATCCTCCAGCACAGGGTTAGCAGTATGTCTTGTATTTGATAAATACCAATCAGTAAGCTCAGATCCTATTATTACCAACTGGTATCGATGGATCCTTGTATCAGTTTGGGCTTGGACCAGAAAAAACCAGTTGATGCTTATCAGTGGGAGCAGTTTTTAACCTTCTGTAAAACAAATTTTATGTGAATATATAACAACAAAAATATGTTTAAAGATTGCATCCTGTATCGAGACCTGAACTCTAGTGGTCAACAGGAAACAACTAGCATCTCAGCATTTAAGGCCACCAAGACGAGTCTAAAGTATATACAAAATGACCAAATGGACTTTACAGGCCTTTTCATTATGCTTTAGTTTAGCGTAGCTGTAGTTGATAATCTTTTATGACTTGTCAAGGGCTGCTCCTGTGTGTCAGGCATCAAAGATTAAAGTCACAGAAGCAGCCTATGCTTGCAGAACTAAGGCTGCATGTGTTGAGCATTCCTTCCTCCTGTCCGACAGCTCTGCATTAGCAGGAACCTCATGCATTTGGTCATCCCTTTTTGATAATACCCTGTTTTAGACATACCCTGCATTCCATAATGTGAACAAAGAAGTGCTTTCTTCTTTTAAGTATAAACTAATTCAGATTTATGATTGCTGGTCCACAGGTATATGATGAAGACAAACTTCAACAAGATAAGAGAATGGGCATTGCAAAGTTATCTTTCAATGACTTGGAACCTGAAACCTTGAAGGAAATTGAGCTAAGCTTACTGACATCATTAGATACACTGAAGGTTAAGGATAAGAAGGATAGAGGAACTCTTACGATAAAGGTCAGTGGTTTATATGATCTCCCTCCTTTTATTTGCTCTATGTGTATGTGAGAATTGTGTGCAAGAGATTATTCACGTTGCAGAATAAAGATGCTATGGTTATGAATCTATTTAGTATTTTATGTCATCAAATAAAAATTTAGAGTTAAACTAGGCTACTTGAAGAATGGCTTCAAAAAATGTATTCATGCATTTAGTTCATTTTGATGTGCATGGTTTGATTGAGATACACAGATGACTCTTTTTTTAGCAAAATTGCCTAAGAGAACCTACATGTAGTTTCTATATATATATTTTTTTAATAACCAGTTACTCTACTATCCTTTGAATTGATTCACCAATCTGTCTCTTATTTCCTTCTGTAGCCAGCCTACTTAGTGCATGCCTACTGGCTCAAGATGATCTAACAGTGTAACGTATATGAAGGTTAAAACAGAAATTTGAACCCTGTTTCAAAGCTTAGCATGAGATCCATGTAGTGCATTAACTCTAGAATTGACATGGCAGCTCACTTTACCTTGTGATATGGAAGTTGCATTGTTTAGATTGATCCCCTATTGGTATTCAATGATGTGTTGCTTGTTTTTTGGATTTTATTCTTGTGCAGAAGATTCATCGACATTAACAATTGCAAATGTCAAACATTCTGACTTAATTGTTTCCTTTCTCCCTTTAACATGATTATAATAGAGTAAACTAATTGCTCCATGCTCAGTTGTTAGTAGGGTTGTGCAATCTATGATGACATAATGTTGGATCCTCTCATGACCTGAATCCTTGAGCAGCATTTATTTCTGCAATTCTTTTACTTATCAACAATAGAAAACTTGCATACTGTTGCATGTTGCTTAATTATTAAGTTGAAAGATCGTGGCATTTTTCTAATATGTTTTTCTTTTTCAACCAAAATGATCTACCTCAATATAATTTAATAGGTCTAGCCCTGTTCTAGGCTAGATTGGTGCCAATTCTGATATCAAAGCGAGGTCACAGGTCTAGGCTGGATTCATGTAGATCTGTGCTTGATCTAGTCCATAATTATGATATATGTCAACATTAAAGCTTAATGCTAAGTCGATAAATGAAAATCAATGCTTTTAACAAAAATCTTATCTTAAAATTCGATGGTTTGGAGTGAGAATATTTCTATTGAGGATGCAGCATCACTGGATCTTCGAAACAGAGAGCGTGAAAACAAGAGATGGGAAAAGAGGGCTGTACTAGAATGACATGAAGATTTCTTGCCTGAAATCTTCTAGCACTGTAGCACTGCTACAGTGCTCGGTACACCCATACCACTGTACCGAGTCCAGATCGAAACTCCGGTATGGTACGGTATTGCGGACCTTGTTCAAAACGATAATAAGATGCTATATATTGGGTGGTAAACCTAATCCTCCAGCACAGGGTTAGCAGTATGTCTTGTATTTGATAAATACCAATCAGTAAGCTCAGTTACAATTTTTACCAACTGGTATCGATGGATCCTTGTATCAGTTTGGGCTTGGACCAGAAAAAACCAGTTGATGCTTATCAGTGGGAGCAGTTTTTAACCTTCTGTAAAACAAATTTTATGTGAATATATAACAACAAAAATATGTTTAAAGATTGCATCCTGTATCGAGACCTGAACTCTAGTGGTCAACAGGAAACAACTAGCATCTCAGCATTTAAGGCCACCAAGACGAGTCTAAAGTATATACAAAATGACCAAATGGACTTTACAGGCCTTTTCATTATGCTTTAGTTTAGCGTAGCTGTAGTTGATAATCTTTTATGACTTGTCAAGGGCTGCTCCTGTGTGTCAGGCATCAAAGATTAAAGTCACAGAAGCAGCCTATGCTTGCAGAACTAAGGCTGCATGTGTTGAGCATTCCTTCCTCCTGTCCGACAGCTCTGCATTAGCAGGAACCTCATGCATTTGGTCATCCCTTTTTGATAATACCCTGTTTTAGACATACCCTGCATTCCATAATGTGAACAAAGAAGTGCTTTCTTCTTTTAAGTATAAACTAATTCAGATTTATGATTGCTGGTCCACAGGTATATGATGAAGACAAACTTCAACAAGATAAGAGAATGGGCATTGCAAAGTTATCTTTCAATGACTTGGAACCTGAAACCTTGAAGGAAATTGAGCTAAGCTTACTGACATCATTAGATACACTGAAGGTTAAGGATAAGAAGGATAGAGGAACTCTTACGATAAAGGTCAGTGGTTTATATGATCTCCCTCCTTTTATTTGCTCTATGTGTATGTGAGAATTGTGTGCAAGAGATTATTCACGTTGCAGAATAAAGATGCTATGGTTATGAATCTATTTAGTATTTTATGTCATCAAATAAAAATTTAGAGTTAAACTAGGCTACTTGAAGAATGGCTTCAAAAAATGTATTCATGCATTTAGTTCATTTTGATGTGCATGGTTTGATTGAGATACACAGATGACTCTTTTTTTAGCAAAATTGCCTAAGAGAACCTACATGTAGTTTCTATATATATATTTTTTTAATAACCAGTTACTCTACTATCCTTTGAATTGATTCACCAATCTGTCTCTTATTTCCTTCTGTAGCCAGCCTACTTAGTGCATGCCTACTGGCTCAAGATGATCTAACAGTGTAACGTATATGAAGGTTAAAACAGAAATTTGAACCCTGTTTCAAAGCTTAGCATGAGATCCATGTAGTGCATTAACTCTAGAATTGACATGGCAGCTCACTTTACCTTGTGATATGGAAGTTGCATTGTTTAGATTGATCCCCTATTGGTATTCAATGATGTGTTGCTTGTTTTTTGGATTTTATTCTTGTGCAGAAGATTCATCGACATTAACAATTGCAAATGTCAAACATTCTGACTTAATTGTTTCCTTTCTCCCTTTAACATGATTATAATAGAGTAAACTAATTGCTCCATGCTCAGTTGTTAGTAGGGTTGTGCAATCTATGATGACATAATGTTGGATCCTCTCATGACCTGAATCCTTGAGCAGCATTTATTTCTGCAATTCTTTTACTTATCAACAATAGAAAACTTGCATACTGTTGCATGTTGCTTAATTATTAAGTTGAAAGATCGTGGCATTTTTCTAATATGTTTTTCTTTTTCAACCAAACACGGCTCCTTTGAGAAAATAAGTCTTCTAGCATAACTTTAATTATGTCTAATATTCTATACAATTTTATGTATGTGTGTGTATGGTGGGTTGCAGGATCATTGATCTCTTCAACTAAGAGATGAGTTTTATCAGGAACCTTGGATAAATAAGTTGGTTGTATCCATGGATGAAAATTCCTATGGACTGCCATAGGGCACTGCTTTCTGAAACATGCATTTCTATTTTTATTATTCAACTAGAAAACCATGTTGTGCGATTCTTTCATAGGGTGAATGGTGAAGAAAATTACTTCAAAAAATATATATAATTATATTAAAAAACCGAAAAATAAACAGGTAAATGACCATGGATGTGCAAGATCTTCTTGCCATCTGTAAATTCTGGTACTGGTGCTGGTAGTAGTGTGCGTGCATCCCATAGTATTTACGATGAAGTTACTGACGATCCTTGCAGGTGCTGTATCACCCATTCACCAAAGAGGAACAGCTAGTGGCCCTAGAAGAAGAGAAGAGAACCGTAGAGGAGAGAAGGAAACTGAAGGAGGCCGGAGTTGTCGGGAGCACGATGGACGCGCTCGGTGGGGCTGCATCCCTGGTTGGTTCAGGGGTGGGGATCGTCGGCACAGGCCTGGAATCAGGTGTGGGCATGGTGGGCACAGGCATCGGAACCGGTGTTGGTATGGTCGGATCAGGTCTCGGTGCTGGTGTTGGGATCGTAGGAACTGGACTCGGTGCTTTCGGCAGTGGCCTCAGCAGAGCTGGAAAGTTCATGGGCAAGAGCGTGACAAACCAGTTCAGCAGTTCCAGGCGGAACTTTAGCGGCCCCTCCCCTGCGGTGCAAGGAGATGGAAATGCAAGTTAGCTTGGTTGTGTTTTGCCATTTGTATGGTCTGCTTCTTCCCCCTATGCTTATTGTTTCACTTGCTTTCGATTGTTCGGTCTACCTTCTGTGGACTGTTTGCTGCTGCCGCATTCATCATCTTTGACGATTGTAGCTGATAAAAAAAGCAAGGGATTATGTTATTTGTTGTACTACATAAATCATCATAACCTTGTTATGTTGGATTATCTGTGTCTAGATAACATTGGAAAAGAAAATTCTAGTAAAACCCAGCAGTACATGTAAAGGTTACCTACCTATCCCTAATCAGATTCTTCTCATCATAGTTTGACGGGAGCTACACTTTCTCTGGTCAAGCTTTTGCAAGAACACACTTGATAAAGCATTGATTTGATGAGAACATCCTTCCATAATTTCCTGATGCCCCATGAAGATTACTACCTTCAAGAAATTTGAATGTCAAACCAACTTTTAAGAATATTTGATGCATATGAATCATCAACCAATCTGGCCTTAAGAGGCCGACTTACCAACTACATGCTATTTTCTAGGCCAAAGCCGAGTCATTGTTCATAAAGAGTGTTCAAGAAGTTCCATTATCATGCTGCACTATTTGAGGAGTATTATTGAATTATAACGATACAACTTTCCCTTGTGATTTTTGTCACAAGTCATTCATTCACTTCTGTCGATATCGATGTCGATGGCAAGATGGTGGAAGATGCAGCTAGTGGCTCATGAACTACTGAGTTGGTTGAAACAAACACAGGGTTCCCCTCCAGTTGCAGCATGATGCTCCCAAGAATCTCTGTCAGTGTTCTCTTGAACCCTGCTTCCTCCACAATTTTACCATCATCTCCTTTTACCATACCGATCGCTTCATTGATGATAACATCAACCTGCAACATTACAGATGGCATACTGCTTTACGCTCTGAAGTCCTAATTCGGTCTAGATTGACTTGAGATCATAAGTTGTCGTGATTTAGGAATAATCTATGCATCTAGATCATAAGTTTACACGATCTAGGCAGTTGCATTACCTGATCAACAGCGCTGTAAGGAGGTAAACTTGCTGATGCAGCCATGCGATCGAGTGCAATTCGAAGGTACTCTTTTGAGGTTTGTTGATTGTGATCTTTCGGTAGGTCTCTCCAGACAGAATCCAGAAGCTGTATCATTAAGTAAATGAAGAAATTAACTGAAGGCTAAGATAACAATCTGCCAACTTCTTGGAATCAGTGGATGTATAAATTAACTGAAGGCTGAGACAGTACTTTGCTAAAATCTTTGCATCCCCCAACAACGACATAAACAAGCTTGGAGTAAAAATAACTCCAGTTATGAGCCTATCTAGTAGAATTTTTAGGAGAGTCTACGCATCTCACAATGTTGTCTTCTCCATCTACCTCCTGATAATTTGTTATGAATAATTAAGAAATCAATATATGCATAATTAAATGCATAATCACATCAGACTTTGTTATCTATATTCTTTAACAGAACTTGAATATCATGCCTCTTTTCCTGCTCACCAAATGTTGACAATAAACTGATTACTGCAAAACAAAGCACATATTTGTAGATCTCTTTTTTCCTATTTATTTTTGGGTAAGTTGTAAGTACCATTATTTCAAAAGCTTTAGTTGTAAAAAATATTATATATATTAGAGTAGCACAATTGAACAATTCAGAAACCATGCATTAAGGTATGGAAAAGAATACAAAATTCAATAAACTGGACCACGACTGACCTTATCCAACTCAAACTTGTTCGAGAGAAGTCTCTTGATGCCACTTCCATCAAAGGTGTTCTCACTGTGAGCAACAATGACAGGGTGTTCCTGAAGTCTTCGAATGACATTACCCAAAAGCTTTTTGAAGTTCTCCAATTTGTCTTGCGAAGCTGGTTGTTCGAGCAGATCAGAGGAAAAGGATTGGAAAGATGGTTCCACAATATTAGTTATGACCTGCAATCATGAGAAAGCTTGAATCATATTCTTTCTATTCACCAGTAAATGAACATTGCTCTATCAATTCACCATATAAAATATATCATGCATATGATGATTATATCAAAACTAGAATTACCCAGGAGTCTGAAGCAGGTGGCATTCCATGATCGACAGTCAACTGTTGGAGAGCAGTAGTCAAGCACTTTCTCAAAGAGGCATGGGCTGATTCCATCCCTGAGAACATCGAAATTGCCTCTGTTTCGAACAGAGGGCTCTCAACAAACTCCTTTAGATCTTCGCCATCGATCCTGAGGATAACTATGGGGTCCCTGTTAAGTCCAGCTGCCATGCCCAAAAGAATGTCTGAGAGTACCTCCTTGAACTCAGATTTGCTTACTTCTTCTTGCTTACCATGAGTGAACTCACTCAAGACCTTCATATAATGACAACAAATCAATCAAAGATAAATCCGTAAAGTTAAATATATGTTTGAAAAATGTTATAGACCAAATGGAGGAGAGCCTAGAAACCTGTTCATCGCTCATTCTTCAATCAAGCATTTGTGTCTTTATATCAGTTAATTCATCTTTCATCTTTAAACAAGAGAAAATTATGGTAATCCTCATAATTCAAACATAGAGACTATCATTTTTACAACTAAAAATGTCGTTAGTGTATTGTGCTATACACATCACTCTCCCAGTTTTTTACATCATCAAGATGCCATCTAAACAGACTCCTAAGTTTTTCTCCTCAAGAAATTCCCTAAGTAGTGTGCTAATGACTTCGGTTGTCATTCTAGTGTATTATAATAAACCACTATATACTAGAAAGAAAAATGGTGTGCATGAGTCTCCTTCTCACTAAAGTTGCAAAAGAACAACCTTTGTGGCATCATAGCTAACCTTTAATTACAAAACACTGCATACCAACACAAAATAAATATACAAGAAAGAAACGCTACATTTTACTACAAGGTTTAGTTAAAATAACTGCTCTGATCACATAGCAAAATGATATTAAATGATTTTTGAGTACTCAAAATTCATCTTTGAAGCCAATAAAGGAATCACTTTTGATACTTCAGAATACGTAAGAATTGCTGCTATTGTAGGTTATATTGCTTCTTAGGATGATCATGATATACATATGTAAAGCCTAATCCTAGTAGGAGTAGGAGACTTCAGCATGATCTTCCTTTATAGGGACACAAAACTGCATCTTAGGTATAATACTATTTTAAGAGGCAATTTTAGAATGTCTGTCTCTAAAGTTCAACTCATGATCTAATTAGTGCCAAAACAAACTCCCGAACACAATCTAAAAGCATAAGCTCATTAAGTTTCCTGTCAAATCCTATGTACGAGCCCAACTCTCTTTGATCTCTAAGCCATCTGAGACTACTCTTAGTCTTATCTCAGTCTTTTACTTATCAACCAAAGAAATTCATAATCTGGCTTACTTTGCAGCTTAACTTGTCAGCCTCAAACAATATTACTGAATAGAAAGTTTCTATAACCAGTCTCAAGCTCAATCACTCTACTGAAATCCATGACAGTATGAAGCAAAGCATGGCATCATTACCAAGTTGACTGTGCATCCTATGGAGCTGTTGAATCTTTCTGCCACTCTGGTGCTCCATGTTCTGCCCTCACTCCATTTCCACATTCCATGGTCAGTAATGCATGGTTAAAATTCTACCAAGGAGATCAATGTTATACTGCACGGTCTGATAGGTTAACCTTGCAACCCAATCTGCCAACTCGGCCTCATCTTCTTCCCCAATACACTAACTGGGGGAGCGATGAGGAAAAGAACAGGGAAAGAGGAACCAAGTAACCTACAGAGAGAAGGGGCTGACCTCAGAGTAGATGTGGTCAGATTTGGGGGAGCTGCCCGGTGCCGGAAGCCCGATCGCGGCGCCAATATCGCTCACGGCCGGCTGGAGCTCCTTCACGGAGAGCCTGCCATCGCCGTCGACGTCCAACTCCCGGAACTTGCTCTCCACGAATCCGCTGAACGTCGCCTCGTCCTCCACCAGCTCCTTTATATCCGACCCATCCAACACCACCGCCTTCCTCGTCTCCTCCTTCCCTTTGCCTCCGCCACTCTTATTTCTCCACCCGAACCACCTACCACTGGCCATCCTGTTCACGTATCACCTTCCTCCCTTCGTTGTCCACCCAAAAAGGGAAATTAAAGAGCAATCTTTCCCGTGACGCTCTCGTGACCGTGCTCTTCCTTTGGCTTTATAAGGTGCTCTCGATCGCGTTCCTCTCTCACGATCCACTTGAGTCAACTCCGTGAGGGAGGGGAGTGTGTGGAGGGGATGGGGCGGAGGAAAAAGCAACCGCCCATCCGCCACCCACCGGCCTTGAGTTGAGACACGTGTGGTGTCTGGCTTTTCAGTGTGTAGAGTTTTCGTCATCTATGGAAGAGAGGTGGGTGGATCGCCGCTTTCGCCACCTCCCCTGTCCTTATCTGCTGCATAAAACCTCCGATAACGTCAGAATGCTCCGCCAATTCATCGCATTACAACGATCATCGTCATGCTTCACGGTAATCCTGTGCCTAACTTTACGTGTGAAATGGGTGAGGAAGAAGATGACGATCGTCTCTATCGCTACTCCAATTCTCTGATTGTTCTGCTTCACAGAGCTCAGAGCTTTGTGTAGCACTGCGAGTCTTCGACGAGCGCTGTAATCCACGTGGCGCACAGGATGAGGAAGGACGGGACTGATGGGCCCCTGGGGATCTCTGGGGGAGTCCGTGGACAGAGATGTGGGCGAGGGAGGAGGAGATGGGGACGACACACAGACATCCTTTTGTTTACCGGATGTTGTATGGTGTCGTCTGCATTCATTGTTGACTCAGTCAACACTGATCCTTTTCTTGTTGTGGAAATATATGGAATGCGAAAGGGTGTTTTGGGAAATAGTGATAATAAATATGTTGGAAATTATCATCTTTTCTTTCTCCTCTCCTCTTTTAAAATTTAATCTAAAATAGTATTCTTTTTCTTCACCCCATCTTCGTATATCCATTGTTGCTTTTAATTGATTTCCATGAACCTAAAAAATATATAATAAAAATAATAAGAGGTCAAATAATTAGATCAATATATAAATAATAAAATATGAAATAACTATTGAAAATATTTAACAAGGAATTCTAGAAACAATTTTTTTTAGGAGCATGACGGCCATAAAAGCAAAATATGGTTAGATGCTTTAAAAAAAAAAGAATCAATGAGATGTGAAAATTAGAAATGTTAAATTTATAAGAGAGTTAGAAAACATGTTAATAAAAAAATAAAGCTTTTTTGTAGAATAGTATTTGATTTTTTTACATGAATTTAAATATATTTATGTTCATATTTGATATATTTCAACATTATTCTGAAAATTAGTGCAGCAATACTCAATTCAATTATACTTCACACTTTCACCATAGAGGTAATAAAATTCAAAGAACAATTCAATATTTGTTTATGTTTTCGTGTAAACTTAAGGAAAATTATATTCAAAGATAGAACAATTTTAGTATGATTCTGAAAACGAGTGCAACCCCGTAATTCATAAGTGCAATTGGTATAAAATATTATCTATTTTATCTCATACTTTCACCATAGAGGAGCAACAACATAACTAAATCAATAGCGTTATACTTTTTGTGTGAATTTATGTATAATTTTTATAAAAATGGGTGCAATGATATTCGTTTATGAGTGTAATACTATTAATTTTATTAATTCACCACAAACTTTGATCAATAATGTATAACGACATCTAAATAATCAATCAATATATTTTTTCTATTTTTATATAAATTTAAATATAATTTACATTCAATTTTAACACATTTGTTTTATGAATATGTAATTAAGTATAATAATATTTATAACAAAGGAAAATGGAGAAAGGCGATAAGGAATCGTCTAATGAAAGAGTCAAAATTATAATAGAAAATAAGATGAGCAAATTAAACAATGAAAAAAATCAAAGACACTAAGATGATAGTCCCTTGTCAAGGATATTGGGGCAACATAAAAAGTAAAAAATTATCGTGATGATGACATATGAAAAATGAGAGTCGAGTTTTCAAGGACAAAAATGATATTTGAAAAAATATATATATACTTAAAAATAAATTATTGAGAAGAGAATCATTTTTTAGAAGAATTAATATATTATTTATTATTTTTAATCTTTAAAAGGTGTAAAATGTAGAGTTACTCAAAATAATTTCTAACTAACGACGCGAGAGTTGAGAAAAAGGTACAAGCAAGGGATGTTTTTGGCATTTGGTTCCCAAACCAAAAGATTGAAAAGCGGCGGCGCAGCCATCCTCCTCGCACTCGAATAGTGAGAGGCCGGAAGCCACTGCCATGGTTTTAGGGTTGCAGCACTTCGATGACCGCGTCGGCGACGAGAACGGCGGTCCCCGACTGAACTCCGACACTGGCGAGGAGCTGATGCTCGTCGAGCGTGGCGTCGCCATCGCGCTCGGGTCTCGACCTCCGGATTCCCCCGGAACTCTCTACATCACCACTCGGTGTGTGGCCCCAATCTCTCTCTCTCGCTCGCTCTTATTCTTTCCTTTCCTGTAGCCTCTCTTGTGTGAGTTTGATGGAAATAGATTATTGTTGATTTATTGGTTCGTAGGAGGGTGATTTGGTTGAGCGACACCGACAAGGGGAACGGTTACGCGGTGGATTTTTTGTCGGTCTGCCTCCATGCCGTGTCGAGGGACCCGGAGGCATACTCCTTGCCCTGCATCTACACTCAGGTACTGATCCAATAGTGAGTTGCATTCGTTAGGGTTTGGATATTTTTGAGCGTTAGGCTTGTTTCCACCGCAGCACTTTCTGTTGCATATAATAGCAAAGCTTTTGAAACTGGAACAGTAGAGATTTTGAGATAGAATTATCTTTCTGTGCTTGGGGAAATTCTCATGTTTTATGCTTGAGGTTGCCGGTATAATTTTTTTCTTAGTTTGTTTAAAATTTTCTCTAGAAATGGTAGATTTGCAATAATATTCAGGAAGTCTAGAATTCTGAGGAAAAAACTTCAGTACATGACTGAGATAAACAATTTTTTTTTCTGACTGTTGCTATAGTGATTTTAGTTTTATTGCTGAAGTGCTAATTGTTTGAACATTTTTAAAGATCGAGACTGAAGATGGTGAGAATGAGGAGTCTGAAAGCTCAGATTCAGAAAGTCATGGTGATTTAGAACTGTCAAATGTCACTGAAATGAGACTAATTCCATCAGATCCTGGTCAATGTATCCTTTCTTTTTAATTTCGATTGTTTTGGTTTAAGATGAGAATCCAAGATTCAACAGTTATGCTGCATGTGTGCATTTTGTGTTTTTACTTCTAGCAAATGTTTTTTTATATGTCATGTTTGCATCCTGAAAGGTTACTCTTCGGACATGGTTTACATGCTGAATGTATATATTATCTCTTCTTTCTGGTCTTTCTATTGCATTGACCATTGAGCCTTCATCAGGCCTTTGTGTTCACGATTATAAAAAATATTTTTAAAATGCCTGGCTGTAGAACCTCTTTAAGTATTAGGAAAATTTTTCGTACTTATATTTTAAAAATTCTGAATGTTTTCCTCTGATAATCAAATACTCTCCATAATTAAATAAACCTTAGTGATGGATCTGCCGGTGCCTTTTGCCTTTTCTTTCAGGTATTAATAATATAAAAATGCTGCACACCATGACCCAGAGAGCCGCTTAAGGCATGAGCCACAGACATTGCATACATCTAGGACACTGCCCCCTACCACACCACCCATATCCATGCTGTCTGTTACTTATGGATTAAGGCACACATTGCTCCATAGTTCTTTGCATTGCTCTGATTATATGTACCAAACTGATAAAATATGTCTCTGCCCATCAGTTTGCAAAATCTCAGTACCCCAGTCAAATGCCATGGAGTGTGTTCAGGACCATAAGAGTAAACAACACATTATAGGTAAACTAAACATTTTTATACTTACAACTAAAGTTGGGTACACTTGGTTGTCCTAAGTCTATAACGTAGTTATGCCTTTTTAATTACCAACCCTTCTTTCAAGTTCATATTTCATAGACCTAGGATCAAAACTTTTGTAGGTTGCAACATCATTAGTTGTACAATCCATCTCATTCTGCTCTTAGTTAAAATGGAAGCTATACGTGGGAGTTAATTTGTCACAATTTTATGCAAGTTCATTAATCTAGTGACATATTTGATTTGTGGCACTTGTGATGCTTATGGATGTTGATGTTTGGTGTCGATCATTTTGCTCATGAATTTCATGAATTGGTAGCCTGAACCAAATTCTTTTTATTATTATTATTATTGTTGTTGGACACTTGACTAAGCTTCATAGTGGATACTCTCTTTGGCATATTCTGTCAATGTGCTGAACTAAATCCTGAGCCTCAAGAAGGTAATAACAATCAGAGTATTTTCTTTTCACACTGATGCATATATGTATATGTACAATATACACATACATACATATATTCTTCACTAATAATATTGTTTCAGAAGAAGAAGAAAATAGCTGGTTTTTTGGCAACGAAGAAATGGCTGATGATGGTAATTTGAATCAATATATCAGATAAATTCTTTTGCAGTTTTTATTAATTCTATTGTTTGATTAAGCAATACATTCTAAAGCCTTTTTTTTTTCAATTGCAGGAAGTGATTCGGAGTGGCAGCTTTCAGAAAATCATGCCAATCCCATTGGTTATGCAAATGGAGATCATGACCTTTCTTGTACGGTGAATGAGGTTTGTTTACTGTGCTATGATTTTTGTTTTTCTGTTTTCTTGGTTGTTGTTGGTTGCAGGATGTTTGTAAATTTAGTTAAGCAGTGTTGTCATGATGGATAGTTTTCATCAGAGGATAATGCTCATGATCATCAACTACTTCATGAAACACATATATTGAAATTGCTACCATCAATATTGGCTACTAAAGGAACATGAGCTTTGATTTGCCTAAAAAAATAAAAATTTGTGAATTGCACATGCTGTCATGTTTTTCAGTTGCATGATATTGTTATTTTATATCTGATATTTACATTTGCTTGATTTATTTGTCATCCAATATTACAAGCAATATATTCATGTATTCATTTTCTAAAAGGTTCCTATCATGCATCAACATTGAAAGGTAACTTCACCTGCTTACAAGGAATTACACTTTTTTTTCAATGTTGTTTTGATCATTTGTTTATGTACTAACTTTTTTTTTTCTTTTAGTGTTCTTTTTTGTTTTGGTGGAAGTGCACACAGGCTTTTTGGTGGAAGTACACATAGCATATATAGACATGATGAGATATGGATAAAGTGACATGACAAATCTTAGAAAAAAGTAACATACTATATGTTTTCAACACAGTATTTAGTAAATATGATACATTTATGTAACTTCTAAGATTTTGTATAAAAGGGTGGCCTTGGTATCATGGTCAGTTCAGGTGATTTGGTTCTAGTTATGAAAATAGCCTTTATTCTTATAGTGGTAAGGTTGCATACATTAACTTTTCTCATATTCATAACCTGATTTTTTATAAAGTAGGTGGGCCTTTGTGTCGTGGTAAATCTGCTGTGTAATTTAGGAGATAAAGGTTCGAGTTATGAGAATAGCCTCTTCGCTTGTACTGTTGCACAGTGAAGTTCACGGGTGCTCGCCTAGGCACCCAGGTGAAGTGAGGCACGACTCGCACGCCTGGACCCAGTTGCCCGCCTGATTCAAATCAGGCAAGAGTGAGCCAAATCATTGGATCTTGGATCTGGGCCCAACCAAGTTTACTGGATCTGGTTTGATCGAACCCACTCCGGAGAGGGAAGGTGGAGGGAAAGGAGGAAGGGGAAGAAGTTCTTTCTGCAGGCAGTAAGAAGCCACCATTCACTTGCTGCCAAGATTTGCCAATCATTGTTGCAGTGGTTTGCAGCATTGCCTGTGCCTTCAGGGAATTATGTGAGAGAGAGAGAGATACAGAGAGTTACCCTCCCCTTAGCAATGAAAGCCAAGAATCACTGAAAAAGGGTGTTTTTTGATGTTAATTTGATTCATTCAGACTGAGACAATTAATAAAATTCATGCCTACCAAATGGATTTGAAGCCACATTTTTTTTAAAAAGAATTTTTTGTGCTAGTCAATGTAGATCTTGAACTCTCAGTTGTCATTATCCGTGTCTATTTGCATGGAGGCATGTGACAAAAAGGTGTGCTTTATCAATTAGGTTCATGTGAATTGTTATATTCTTTTTTTTTTTCACATTTCATGCAAAAGATTCTCCTTCTGAATTTGAGATTGCTCTGCATATTTCATTAGTACCCTAATTTGCAGGCTTTTCCCTTTATTGCAGCTTCGAATCAACGATCAGCGGTTTGAAGATGCAGAGGAAGTTGAAAGTTCGTCTCGCAATGGTCATCAATTCTCTGGTTAATGACATAACCATCTGTGATATTTATGGTGTCATTTCTGCTGTTAACTCTAGTTAGTAACATCTTTCTGAGGTGTCCGACTGCTGGTTTCTAAACTTTTTTGGTCACTAAAAAGTGAAACTAGGTTTGTTCAACCTACTACCAGTGCATACGATCCAACTGGTGCAGGAGTTGTATGATGAGAATCTTCTTGGAAGGTCTTGCTATTGGTCAAGAATGTGTCTTCAGTAATGATGACTCCAAGAGTCATATTGTCTTTGTGATTCAATATCAACTTGGAACTCATGCTTGAGAGAAGATTTCCCCTAACCAAAAGCTTGGCAACTTGCAATAGATGTAACAACTCTTAACCTTGATGCTTGCGAGATATATTCTAGGCCAGCAAGGATCTCGACTAGTAATTTCCAATGATGCATCCCAGTTTAAAGCCGAGGGTCTTTGCATTTAACCTCTATATGGTTGCCATGATCGAGATGGAGCTTATCTACGTTGCACCGGCATCCGAGTTTTTTACAGGTTAGTTTGTCACTGCCTTCTCCAATGATTGTTTTTGGTTGTGTCGTTTACTGAGAAGAATGTTGGGTTATTTAAATTGTGGAGATCATAGAAGTGATCTATATAGATATGGGCTTGGCATACTTATGGTAATTTCCTGCGTTGAGCATTTTAGATTTTGTTGGGGAGGTTGACTTCTAGCACATTGCTGTTTTAATAGGTCATTAGATACAGAAACTGTATGAACAAACTAATTTTTTTAACTAAAAAATATTATAATATTAAACTTTAATGAGTTAATAATTTATTTTGTTACAATGTGAGCTTTGGGCAACAAAATAAAAAAAGTGAATGAATTATCTTGGTTTTTTTAAGTATGAAATAGTAACTTGGTATTTGAAGCCTCTTTAATAGTAGAAAAAGTTCAGTTGATGTTTGTAAAGTATGCTATTATAAGGAGTGATTAATAATTCCAAGCTGAGTCTAAATGCTTTGGAACTGCCAACTGTGCACTTTAAAGATGACGAACGGCTTGCATGCTTAACAACAAGCCTGGATATGATAGATGATCAAACGGTTGTTGATCTCAAGCCTTGCAAAGAATTAATATATATTAAGCTAGTCAGAATCTTCAAAAAATAATTTTTTTTAATCTTTGTAGATTTTGGTTATTTGAGCTGAGATGGTAATTTAGATCCAATCGACGTTTATTCATCTTGGTCTAGGTCATCGTGTGTGGAACACATGTTTCTAGGGTTCGGTCCGATCAGATTAGTTAGACTAGTTGATCAATACTGAAGTGAAGTTGTAACTTGTAGAGATGATTATGCTTGGGATCGCAGATGATTGGAGGGGAATGTGTAGAGTTTTGGATGAAGTTATGTCATGATGTTTGCCACACCCAACGTCCACATTGATCGGTTGCACCAATCATGGGGTTCGGTGGTCAATCGTTTGGCTACATATTGTATCGTAACACCCGATTTAAACGCTTTGTGTTGGCTACATGTGGCCATCATGGTCTATAGCAGTCGACTCGTAGGTCATGTACTACTACCACATGGTTGTTATGTCATTCTTTACCTATCAGTCATTTATCCTTATTTATATTTCTAAGAATATTGAGTAGTTTTAAATGCAAGATCTGAGAATCAAATTGTCTTCACCACTCATATTTTTCTGATTGTGTTTGTTAGCTTAGCAGTGTAGGTAAAGACCTTAATTGTTATCAGTAAGGTTCTAATACGGGATTCTGTCTTTTATCTCATCTCGAGATCGTGGAGATCGAATCTTATCCCTTACCCACGTTGGAATTCGACCATTGTCATCAATGATACTGGTGGAGAGTTGTCCTCAAGTCTCTGGTCATGTTGTCTTCAAGAATCACAAATAACATCATGGAGTGATGGCACCATTAGCCCTTTTGTCTCACCACATAATTGATTTGATATCTAAAAGGTTTCTCTGGTCAATTAAATCCTTATTATTTTTTTTTTTTGCAAATCGGCCATTAAGTTCTTCTCCTGTTTATACTAAAATACACAAATAAAAATCAACCTGCAGACACTCCAATGGATTGCTCATCTCAATTCAAGATCCGAAAGAAAAATAAGTAGAGGAAGATTTGTTTGCCTGACACGCATAAGAGGCTGATGAAGAGGCCAGCGGTCCATTTCCTGATGTATTCAACTTTGTTTCATCATATAAGCATCTACAATTTCGAAAACTGTTTTCTGCATGACCAAGAAAAGTTCTGCATGCATATTATACCATCACCGTTGAATTGTACTCTAAAACTCTGCTCCATCAAACATCACCAGAGATAACATATTTCTAAATGCTATTAAACATAGACAACTTCTAAAATTTTCCTATCTCAATAACCTTTCCTCTCTCAAGTTATCTTACCTTCACACAGTATTAATGTTGCAAGTGAAGAGTGATAGTTGCGGGAGAGAGGGTTGCAGAACAGCACTACAAGGCCAGTGGTTTGCATGTACACAGACAGCTATTTAGGACAGGACATCAACACTTGAGAGCTACTGTACATCCAGATCTGGCCTGTCAGGATATTCAGACTCCTTGCAGCGCAGGCATTCTTCTCGAATTCTCCTCAGAACATGAAGGTACCGACGATTATCTCTTCCTGACATCACCATATTATAGCTACTGTACATCGAGGTGTGGCTTGGTGGGGTATTCAAGCCCTTGTAGAGCTGGCATTCTTCTCAAATCATCCTCAGAGTATGCAGGGATGAACCAGTACCTCTTATCTGTTCCGAACACCTGATTCCGAAAAATCAATTATATGCTTAAGCATCACATTCATACTATAAGAAGAACAAGAGAATAGGAGTACCATGACAATAAAGAATATAATGAAGAGATGAACTCAAAGGCATGAAAAACATCACATGTACTATAAGCATTTGCTAACTGCGGGCATTACTTTAGAAAATCACTTCTTTGCTTAACAAATGACTAATACACCTCTCCTATCATTTGTCAAGTTTGTCATCATTTGTAAGTCTGATCTAGTTGCTGTACCATCATGTTCTATCTTCTAATCTAGCCTTTCAAACTCCATAATTATAAAACATGAGAGGTACTGAAATGACCATCATGCATAAGGACTAACCTGCTCAAAGTTCTTCTTTCGGCCCAGATCGTACTTCCATTTTGGAGTTGTTTTCTCATATGCCTGATGATAAAAGGATATGTTTGTCTTTATAATCATCAGGTTTGATTAATATTATACTGGTAAATACGTACCTCAATAGTCGTAGTATTTCTTGCCACCAAGGTTATATGCATGATCAGAAATCCAAGAACACTTAATGCAAAAGCCAAATTCAGCACTAGAGCATAAAAAGCCATTATCAATGCACGACATAAAACAATAGTTGCTTTAAACACAAGCTTTTGTTTAAGACGAGGAGCACACATACCAAATGCGAGAAAAGTAGTTGCAAGCTTTCCCGGTGTTCCAGGAATCTCCACATCTTTAAAGAAGGCAATAAAATGGGGAAAGAGAGAAAGAGTAACAAGAGTTGTCTCAAGAAATGTGTAAAACTGCATCAATAAGAAATAATGGTGTCAAGGCTCAAGGATTAGATTGCAATTATGCAGAGAACCATATAACTGCATAACTAAATCAAATGTTTTGATGAAGTACTTGCATCTAATTGATACTCTCAGATACAGGTACAAATGGATGAAATAATATTGACAGTTCCAATGATTCAAGCACGAATTCCACAACTGACAATACCAAAAATATAGTACACTCAAACATTTGAACAAGGTAATGAATCACAGTACCATCAAACTGGACACATAAGTACAAACAGAACAAATAATATCAATAGTTCCACCAATTCAAGCTTCAAAACTAATTTCACAACCAAGAATACCAAATAAATGGTATGTGATACTGAATTCTGCTTAAACAGTTAAACCAGGTAATGATTCACAGTACACTAAACTGAAAATCTGGGGAACCTGCTCCATAAAGGTGAAGCTCCAATTGACCAGAACCATCTCCGTCCAGCCTTGAATTTGACCCTTCCCTAATCAAAATCCAAGAACTTAAAAGTCCACCTCCAAGTAAAATTTATTTATTGTGTGGGCTGGATGGTAGAGGTTAGTGAAAGATGGTGAACAAATGCTTCCACCCTCACAATAGATAATCTTTGAAGAGTTGCAGAATGCAAAATTCAAGGAAAAGAGTATTTAGATCCTCCACAATTCTCTCAACCATGTCATGTTCATCTTAAGTCATACAAGTCACACCTGTTAGTTATTTATCTACTTTATTTGTCACTGCTAGTTCGTTCTACCACACTATCCATAGACTTTTATGTTTCTTTACCTTGACAAATAAATTGCAACCAAAATAATTACGAAGATACATTTATGTGCTTGGGAAATAGTACTCTCATCACTTCAACCATCTTTTGTCATACAATAGAAGCATAATACAAATAAACTCATGCTTCTCTCTTGACTCTTTCACAGTCGTTGGCTCACATGATTAGTCAGTAAATTGTTGTTACTAAACAATGGACATTTGCTATACAAATGACCACTTGGTGGTGATAAGCAAACTTCACAATTACTAGCAGACTATGAGAAATGAACAATAGCCATCAAGTATATGATGAGTTGGTGATCACCAATTAGTAATAGACCATAACATTGGCAAAGAAAATTGATGATAGCTAACCACTAGCAATCCATGATATTGGAAGATAGTGAACCACCAATAAATCACTAATGGTGATCATTAGTCACTAGCAAATCACTATCAGATACTGGTTGATCTTTAACTCTTGAGGGATCGTCCATTGTTCCGTCATTAGCAAACTATCAATCAGCAATCACTAGCCATTATCTAACTGAGGTGTAATAAACATATAGGTTACTGACATCTAGAGGTGCTCATGGTTTTTAGTTAACTATTTTTGTGGAACTGGTGCAAGCCTGTTGCTTTGAAAAAAGTCTAACCTGAAGCCAAATTGATTGAACCATGTTGATACTTGGATTTAAATGGAACCACAGGGGTGTGATGTGATGATGTTGCTGCCTCTGCCAATCTGTTAGTCAACGCATGGTTCCATGGCAATAATCAGTTAACTTTGTGTTTCAGGCATGTAACTGGGTACTTTTTTATTCTCTAGCTAGCCATGAGCCTAAATGAAGTTAGCTGGTTTACAAGTGCTAGGTTGTGGTTGCATCATTTGGACTGTCAGATGCATAACCGAACAATCATCTACATTTGGTCAAACTCAGTTGTAAACAGTCATCTTTTAGCCTTCTTCCTATGCATCATGTAATTGGACCTCTACAATTCGTGCAATTAGTGATTCTTTTGCAAGGAGGACCGATATATTGGCTGATCTATACTTCACCAATCTTCAATGTCCAACAAACCAATGATGGAAAAGAAAATCATGGGTTAAAGCTTAAGGCAAATTTAATTATTTAAATTAACCTATCACTGGGACATCCTACATTGGTATATAACTGCCCAAGCATGCTCGACTAGGAATAACAAATCCGGTCTTAGGTTAGTGTTTCTCGAGTATTCTCAATTAAAGTAGAAGCGCTGACCTGCTGAGGATGAAAGATAATAAAAAGCCAATACCAAAATATAGTTTCTACAGCTTACAACATATCATAGATAGTAAACTAAGACATCTTATGAAAGAGAAGTCTTATTATAAAAAAATCAAAGAATCTAAAGACGTGTAAAACACTCTCAACAAGATTCTTAGTGGCTTAAGGACTTACCCACTCCTATCTATATCCTAAATAGGACTCTTTAGCATTAACAAATGGTCAAGATAAAATCATGGTTCACCTTATCGGTCTATACCGGTGTACCGACCAATCATTGGTAAGGTACATACCGATATATTGACACATGGTACAATGGGATGTATCGACAAACTAATATGTATCGCTCATATCGATTCCTTATACCAGACAATATGCCATGGTACGACAAACCTTAGATAAGATGATAACAAAAAACTGAATAAAAATCACAAAAGAATAAAAAATTTATCCAAAAGGCACCTTATCTATAGCTAGACATAGTTTTCAAATTTGATTGATTCCAATCTACATAAACTTAATTTGGTCGAGATCAACTAAAAGTGGTCTGATTATTTCAGAGAAAATCAAATATATGCCAGTAATTAGTTGGAATCAACAATAGATCAGAGAGGATTGGCTGATTTTGGAGAAAAAAAAAATCAGGTGATTCTGGCCAATTCCAACCAATTATGGCTGATCTCAAAAAATTCCAGCCTGGAATCTTTCCATCCAATATGTATTCTGAACTTTCAACCAAAATATAGTCAGTAAGAGAATCATCCACATTGCATTAGGATATGTCAGTTTGGACAAATAGAATACAGGTGAAAATAGTAATCCAAGATCAATAGAAAAGACACCCTCTCTATGACTATCAGTCTACCAGCAATAATTTCAGCGTAACTGAAGGTGCATGTCTCCAAATATGCTGGAAAAAATTGAAGACGGTACACTTACCAGAAAAAGAAGAAAAAACTTATAATTTAAAGCCCCCACACAGTTTACGACCCATATGCAGTGATGATCCATCTTAAGTACACATCTCCCACCTAAAATAAGAAAAAAGGATCAAATGAAAGAGGCAGACAAAAGAGAGACCCATATACTCAACATAGTTATTCAGATACATATAACTTAAGAAGCATAGCCTTACAAACAGAACAATGATGACAGCGAGGTGGCTTCAACTGGTTGCACTTCCTGCAGTATCTTATCATTTGACTTCCAGTGTCTTCGAGGCGTCCTAGTTGTTGCAAATTAAGAATATGATTACTGAACTCCAAGCTGGTTAACGGAGCAGTCTCTCCTATCTCTTCATCTGCAGGAGGCTTCCAATTTGATGGGACCCTGCCAGGGTCTCTGAATACGACAGAGAAATAGCTCCACAAAAGCAATCCCAACTGTGTAACCATACACAAAAATTAGACATATTCATGTACAAGATGCAACAGATAGACTGTAAAAACGTTCAAACTCCTTTTTCCTTTCTGTCCTACCTCCTTCCTGCATCAGCTTTGTTTTCTCCTAACTGGTTCTAAGCTAATATAATTCTAATCATAATAAGTCAACAAAAAACAGTAGAAGATGGTTAGATTTCTAACCCAGAAGACTCTTTTTTTTTCAGTCATTGATGGTTGTTCCTAGATTCTTAAACTAAAATTTGAATTGACCAACAAAGATCTTCATATTTACAGAAGGAAGAAGAAGAAATGCACAGATACAGTTTGACAACTAGATCACCTGTTCTAAGAGTAGAGAAATTTGGAAAAAAATATATATATCAATTTTTCCGACAAAAGAAAAAGGATATTTCCATCTAATGGAAGAAAAGAGGAATTTTAAGGGTCCGTACAGCTCAAATCCACATCCTGAAGTCGAATGCCTGATTGATAAATCATGAATCAGATGACTGGGAGGCGGTTAGAGTTCCACCAGGAGTGTTTTGTTCGTCTTTTATGTTCCGAAACAAAACTAGGTGCTAGAAGAAAGGAGAAAGGTGTTGGATCGAGTACCAGGACATGGAAGGGCACCAAGACGGCGAGGGCCATGAGCGAATCGACTCCGCCAACACAGAGGAGTACGGGGCCGTAATTAGCGGCGACGACGGCGTAGTAGCTGACCCCCACGATGCCAAGAACAAGAAGAATCATGAGGGATCCGAGAGCCCGCAACGCCGTGCAGAACTTGAACACGTTCCACGCCATGACCACCGCCACCGATCTGTGCATCGTCCCCTTGCCCTCAGGGCGTGAAGAGGTGAGAGATGCCTTCTCTCCTCCCTTTCCCTCGACGATCCAATATTTAGGGTTTCACTGCAAGCACGTAAAAGAAGCCAGCGGTAGAGATGAAAGTAGATATCATCCGAAGCTAGATATGATCTGAAAGAAAGCATGGCTTCTTTTCTCGTTCCGTTTTCCTTCTTCTCCGGTGGGTAATTCGTAGACTCGACGCTTTTGCGGGTTGGTAATATTCTTTTCCAGTGATTAATATAATATATAGTTGAGGGTGGTCATTGATAAATAGTTAAGATTTCCTCGAGGCAGTTGAGGAAAGCTCTAAGCAGTTGAAAAAAATTCACCTCCCTATTGAGTGTGTATAAATAGCTATCAAGGGCTCACTATCAAATGTATTAGTCAATTATATTTTATACATTTCATAGTTTCTTCTACAATTTCTATCTTTCTATCTTCTTCGTTTAATTCTTATCATGGTATCAGAGCTGTAATAGGTGGTTCGGGCAACATATCATCACACTTCAAGTACGTCTCATAGTCGATCAACTTATCATAAAGTTCTTCGAATGATATTGGTGAGTCACGTGCCCGAAGAGCTGTTGTCAGTTCTTTGTACTCGCCTCCTAAGCCATTGAGGGTATGGATTAGGACTTCTTCATCACTGAGAGAATGACCTATCAAAGCCAAGTCATCGATGATAACTTTGATATTTTGTAGATAATCAACAATAATACTTCCCTCTTGTTTCGTTTTCATCAGATTGGAGAGAAGTCCAGGCATGCGAGTACGCGAGCGATTTGCCAAAGTTGTTTGTAACTTGCACCATGCTTCTGCAGCAGTCGTACATGAGGATATCAGTGGGGCAATGGATTCAGCAACAGAAGCTTGAATAGCTTGGAGGATGAGGCGATCTTGATGCAACCATAGTTT
>LVTN01000145.1:224299-246020 GCA_001649415.1 Musa itinerans
TGATCAACTAGCAGACTCACTCACAAAGCCTCTCGCCCGCAAACTATTTTCATCTCATCGGTCCAAGATCGACATCCTTGATGGAAGCTCAATCTTGCGGGGGCATGATAAGTAGATAAGATTTCCTCAAGACAGTTGAGGAAATCTTTAAGCAGTTGAGAAAAATTCTCCTTGCTGAATGTGTATAACCTCCTTGTTGAGTGTGTATAAATAGCTATCAAGGGCTCACTATCAAATGTATTAGTCAATTACATCTTATACATTTCATAGTTTCTTCTACAATTTCTATCTTTCTATCTTCTTCGTTTAATTCTTATCAGTAACACATTTGAAATGTGGTTTTAGGGATCAATCCATGTGAATTAATATTTTTATAAATATTTTTAAATCATATTTACTTTAAATATTGTATTACAAATATTTAAATATTAATACTATCCCAGCATGTTAATATTTATAAAATATTAATATAATTTTTAAAATTTTTAAGATACCTTATGATATCTAAAATCATAAGGTTATCGACTGACATTACTTATGTTTTTTATTTATTTTTATTTTAAAATATTTATTTTTATTTCTATTTAAGTAATTATATTATTTATCTATTATATATCTAGGTCGTACCAATTTTTTTATTCAAGTATATACATTTATTTTTTAAATTTAATAATTAATTTAAATAAAAATATGTATTTATTTTTAATTGATAACAAAAATATTTGAATGATAAATCTATCACATAATATTCACTCACATACTTTGAACTATAATTAGCATGTCGTAAATATAATATGTATATATTACCCTTATTTAGTGATTTATTTAGTGATATGATTTGTGATGTCTATATTTTATAAATATAATAAATAATATACTCATATTTTTAGCCTTTAAGATTGAATTATATGCTTTCCAAAAATATCATTCTTAGTATTTTACGAAATATTAATGCATAAGCATTAATTTTTATATTAAGCATAGTACAATAAATCAAAATATATTAGCGGACTTAATATGAGGTTAAGTTATTTAATAAACATACATATAGTAACTATATGTGGTAATTGAATTTTAATTGACCATAAGTGAAACTCAGAATGAGTTTGACTATAATTAACATAACAAAGTTTAAGTTTTAAACATTATGTATGTAGAGGATTATAAACTACTTAGGCATAGATGTAATAACGAAAAACTAAATGCACGAAGAGTATTATACTAAATATTAAGATATATAAATGAGACCTTTGTCGAATCAAATTAAACTTAATGCAAGTTATTGTTGTAACATTAAAATTATATTAGAAAATGAATAAATGAAAAGAAAAGAAATATATAATTATAAATGAGACCCGATGGGATTAAACCCTAGACCTCAAGCTAACCTCTTAAGCACTTTTACCTTATTTTAGTCTTATCTTCTTTATCAATCTAATAACTCATGTCCCTTTCTCTCATATTTTTTTATGGAGGCTAGGAAGATTGAGATAAAAAAAATCTCAATTCTTCGCTTGCTATACTTAGGGTTTCAGTTTTACAAATTATAAACTAATATTTTTAACTATTTTTAAGTAACCTAGAATTTGAATTAATATTTAATTTTTAGATATATTTTGTATTATTCTCTTATGGTACTAAGGCTTCTAGTATGACCTTACTCTAATATCGATGCATAGAGTTAAAATTATCCCCAATCAGAGATACTCAGGATCTCCTATTTTTCGAGAAGGGGTTCTATTTAATCTAAATTGACCCCCTTATGGATATGATTAGGTGTTGTCCTTGTGATATATTTTAAAAGTTATCTTAGAATTTTGTGAGATTTAAAATTAAGTAAATACCATCTCTATCCATTAAGATATAAGGTTTATAAATTCAAACAGTCCCAACCCAGTTTCAATAAAATTGAATAGATATTGATAATTGAATTAGGGGGATAGTTTAGCCTCCAAATGATTCTAGCATTTGGTATATATTTTATTTTATATATCCTCTAGTATTCTATAAATATTTATAATAATTTAAGATTATTTGATCATTTAGAATAGTGAAGAAAATTTTCATCGTGTGATAGTTTGGTTGATATTAACTAATTCATTTGATTTTAGATTTTAAAATAAATTATTAAAAAATTAGTTGTGAAATCTAGATGAATTTTTAGGTTACATATAATTTATTTTATAATAGATTTTATTAAACTTATTCTATGAATTATTATAATAAATTATTATAAATCAATAATTCAAGAGGTAGGATTCTTAATTAAGGCATCTAATGATCTTATGCTTCTAGTTTGATAGGTGTATCACTTTTTAGCATGTTCAATCATTAAGGAATATGGTCTTTCATTAACATCTTCATTTTTTAGTTCAATCAGGTAAGAATTAGTTTAATTCATTGTAAAATAGAGTCGTGTAAATTATCGTATACATAAGATATTTTGGAAAGTATGTTTTGATTGATATAATCATTATAAGCAAAATATGAATATATATTTTTTATAAGTATAAAAATATATAAATTACGATAAAAATATTTTATATGTATGCATATATGATGACATATAGTGTGTTATTTCTATTTAAGTAATTATATTATTTATCTATTATATATCTAGGTCGTACCAATTTTTTTATTCAAGTATATACATTTATTTTTTAAATTTAATAATTAATTTAAATAAAAATATGTATTTATTTTTAATTGATAACAAAAATATTTGAATGATAAATCTATCACATAATATTCACTCACATACTTTGAACTATAATTAGCATGTCGTAAATATAATATGTATATATTACCCTTATTTAGTGATTTATTTAGTGATATGATTTGTGATGTCTATATTTTATAAATATAATAAATAATATACTCATATTTTTAGCCTTTAAGATTGAATTATATGCTTTCCAAAAATATCATTCTTAGTATTTTACGAAATATTAATGCATAAGCATTAATTTTTATATTAAGCATAGTACAATAAATCAAAATATATTAGCGGACTTAATATGAGGTTAAGTTATTTAATAAACATACATATAGTAACTATATGTGGTAATTGAATTTTAATTGACCATAAGTGAAACTCAGAATGAGTTTGACTATAATTAACATAACAAAGTTTAAGTTTTAAACATTATGTATGTAGAGGATTATAAACTACTTAGGCATAGATGTAATAACGAAAAACTAAATGCACGAAGAGTATTATACTAAATATTAAGATATATAAATGAGACCTTTGTCGAATCAAATTAAACTTAATGCAAGTTATTGTTGTAACATTAAAATTATATTAGAAAATGAATAAATGAAAAGAAAAGAAATATATAATTATAAATGAGACCCGATGGGATTAAACCCTAGACCTCAAGCTAACCTCTTAAGCACTTTTACCTTATTTTAGTCTTATCTTCTTTATCAATCTAATAACTCATGTCCCTTTCTCTCATATTTTTTTATGGAGGCTAGGAAGATTGAGATAAAAAAAATCTCAATTCTTCGCTTGCTATACTTAGGGTTTCAGTTTTACAAATTATAAACTAATATTTTTAACTATTTTTAAGTAACCTAGAATTTGAATTAATATTTAATTTTTAGATATATTTTGTATTATTCTCTTATGGTACTAAGGCTTCTAGTATGACCTTACTCTAATATCGATGCATAGAGTTAAAATTATCCCCAATCAGAGATACTCAGGATCTCCTATTTTTCGAGAAGGGGTTCTATTTAATCTAAATTGACCCCCTTATGGATATGATTAGGTGTTGTCCTTGTGATATATTTTAAAAGTTATCTTAGAATTTTGTGAGATTTAAAATTAAGTAAATACCATCTCTATCCATTAAGATATAAGGTTTATAAATTCAAACAGTCCCAACCCAGTTTCAATAAAATTGAATAGATATTGATAATTGAATTAGGGGGATAGTTTAGCCTCCAAATGATTCTAGCATTTGGTATATATTTTATTTTATATATCCTCTAGTATTCTATAAATATTTATAATAATTTAAGATTATTTGATCATTTAGAATAGTGAAGAAAATTTTCATCGTGTGATAGTTTGGTTGATATTAACTAATTCATTTGATTTTAGATTTTAAAATAAATTATTAAAAAATTAGTTGTGAAATCTAGATGAATTTTTAGGTTACATATAATTTATTTTATAATAGATTTTATTAAACTTATTCTATGAATTATTATAATAAATTATTATAAATCAATAATTCAAGAGGTATGATTCTTAATTAAGGCATCTCATGACCTTATGCTCCTAATTTAATAGGCGTATCACTTTTTAGCACATTCGATTATTAAGGAATATGGACTTTCATTAACATCTTCATTTTTTAGTTCAATCATGTAAGAATTAGTTTAATTTACTGTAAAATATAGTCGCATAAATTATCATATACATAAGATATTTTAGAAAGTATGTTTCGATTGATATAATTATTATAAGCAAAATATGAATATATAATTTATAAGTATAAAAATATATAAATTATGATAAAAAATATTCTATATGTATGCATATATGATGACATATAGTGTGGGAGTACACAAATATGTTATGATGTACAATACACGTATTTACTATAATGTGAAATGTGAGAGTATACATATGTATTATGACATATGGTGTATAAGTGCACATATATAATATCATGTGTGATGTTAAAGTGCACGTATATATTTCGAGAGGTGCAGTGTGAGAGTGTATGTATATATTATGATATGGAATGTAAAAATCCATGAATTTATTATATTTCCTACATATGCATATAAAATATTTAAATTATTTTAATATAGAATTTTACCTTCTTATTGTGCGTATACTATCTTCTTATTGTGCGTATACTATAGAGTTATGATTATTAAAGAAATCATAAGATGAGATATCTACCATTAAATGTATTATGTTAATGATTTTAAAATATTATATATATGATATGATGTAATCTTACCTGAATAAAGCTACAATGGCTTATATTTATGAAGTGATTAAGTGGGCATATGCAAACCTATGCTAGTGCATATAGATGATGACTTATAGAAATTTTATGTGTATAAATTTTGGACATGTTATATTTATGTTTTCCTTTAGTTAAATGATATAAGTATGTACAAATGTTAAAAACACTATGTATAAAAAAATTATATTATTTTATGTAATAATTAGCATGTTTTAACTTTAATATTACCTTTTTTTTCACTATACTCCTATCGATAGTAGTAATGAAAATTTAAAATTTGAGATCCTATTTTGGTCATACAAGGTATAGGTGGAACTAGGAGTAGGATATTACAATTCAATTTATTTTAGAAATATAATTTTATCAAATAATATTTATATTAATTTATATTTAAAATATAATTATTATTTTTTGTTTAACAAACACTCAAATCATTTTACAATTACACATTCACTAAAATCCCCTTTACATTGAAATGCAAATGTATTTTTAAATACAACCTAAATTAAACTATTACACCTTATGTTCATGGAAAAAAAACTTATTTAGTGAAATAAAAAGTATTAAATAAATATTATAAATTAATAAAATAATAAGTTAATATTCTTACAATAAGTCATGATTTATGTTCTACAATAAATTTATTGAAATATTATATAATTATTAAAAAATATTTATAAAGCACTTGTATTATATATAAGAAAATATTATATTGCATAGAGTTGCATCTACCGAAACAAAGGCATAAAGAGAAGAGCCTCATTACATTACGATGGTGTCATGAGTACCGTCGACTGATGAGTCGGTCCAATTGGTTCATTACCGAAGATACAGACTCATCCAGGAGCCTCTTCCTAGTTGACGTGGGAGACTTGGTGATGTGAGACCGTATAGGTTTCTCGGTCGGAAATCATTCTACTAGTGAAGACTCGATTCAGGACGACCAAGTAGGCAGACAAGGATCTTCCTAGTCACAAGGTTTCTCTCTTGGGGTGCTAGTCATAGGTGTTCTACAAGCCAATTATATGAGTGATGATATGTGTGACTAAGGTGTAGTGGCATAGTACGTCGATAGTCGATGAGTTAAGTAAATTATTATGAAGATAATAATTCATTGAGTCAGAATGAGTTCTAATAAGTATGACTCACGACCAGCTTGACAATGGATCTATAGGGTCACACACATATGGTAGGTGTTGTGACGAGTAGAGGTTCAAATATATGATATCTATTAGAGCAGGTTCAAATATAAGATATCTACTAGAGCCCCTATCTTATTAGATATCCAGTGAGCCCTTGAATTATTGGATCTTGTGGATAAGAGCCAATGAGAGATTATTGGGTAGAGATCCACTAATCCAAAAGGCTTGGGTAGTTGGTTAGAGATCTAGTACCTAATAGGGTAGGATCCATTAGGGTTAAGACGAAACAAAGGCATAAAGAGAAGAGCCTCATTACATTACGATGGTGTCATGAGTACCGTCGACTGATGAGTCGGTCCAATTGGTTCATTACCGAAGATACAGACTCATCCAGGAGCCTCTTCCTAGTTGACGTGGGAGACTTGGTGATGTGAGACCGTATAGGTTTCTCGGTCGGAAATCATTCTACTAGTGAAGACTCGATTCAGGACGACCAAGTAGGCAGACAAGGATCTTCCTAGTCACAAGGTTTCTCTCTTGGGGTGCTAGTCATAGGTGTTCTACAAGCCAATTATATGAGTGATGATATGTGTGACTAAGGTGTAGTGGCATAGTACGTCGATAGTCGATGAGTTAAGTAAATTATTATGAAGATAATAATTCATTGAGTCAGAATGAGTTCTAATAAGTATGACTCACGACCAGCTTGACAATGGATCTATAGGGTCACACACATATGGTAGGTGTTGTGACGAGTAGAGGTTCAAATATATGATATCTATTAGAGCAGGTTCAAATATAAGATATCTACTAGAGCCCCTATCTTATTAGATATCCAGTGAGCCCTTGAATTATTGGATCTTGTGGATAAGAGCCAATGAGAGATTATTGGGTAGAGATCCACTAATCCAAAAGGCTTGGGTAGTTGGTTAGAGATCTAGTACCTAATAGGGTAGGATCCATTAGGGTTAAGATGACAGAAACCTCTATAAATAGGAGAAAACCAAAAGTGCATAGGTTAGACCCTTTTTAGTTGCCACATCTTATTCTCTTCCCTCCCTCTCCTCCTCAACCAACAACTTCTGTTTGGGGTGTGTGGACAACAAGAAGGGCCAACCCCTTCTTAATCACATGGTGCGCATGGAGAGAAAGATTATACAGCGATTTGAGAAGCGTCTTTGCTGTATCTATCGTACGGATCACCACTAGAGAGGAGGATAGTTGACCTCATTCATCCACTCCTATAGATTTAAGATTTTATAGGGATATACAATCTTAATATATAATAAATCTCACTTGATATGCATGGTTTCGATTTTGTGTTTTGTTTTGTGCACCAATCTATCACGGACTTAGCTAGTTTTGCCTAAGTCATACGGTAGCGTGTCCGTCCATAAAGGTCAACCTCCCCTATGATTACTGAACTAGATCACCTGTTCTAAGAGTAGAGAAATTTGGAAAAAATATATATATCAATTTTTCTGACAAAAGAACAAGGATATTTCCATCTAATGCAAGAAAAGAGGAATTTTAAGGGTCCGCACAGCTCAAATCCACATCCTGAAGTCGAATGCCTGATTGATAAATCATGAATCAGATGACTGGGAGGCGGTTAGAGTTCCACCAGGAGTGTTTTGTTCGTCTTTTATGTTCCAAAACAAAACTAGGTGCTAGAAGAAAGGAGAAAGGTGTTGGATCGAGTACCAGGACATGGAAGGGCACAAGACGGCAAGGGCCATGTGCGAATCGACTCCGCCAATACTAAGGAGTACGGGGCCGTAATTAGCGGTGACGACGGCGTAGTAGCTGACCCCCACGATGCCAAGAACAAGAAGAATCATGAGGGATCCGAGAGCCCGCAACGCGGTGCAGAACTTGAACACGTTCCATGCCATGACCACCGCCACCGATCTGTGCATCGTCCCCTTGCCCTCAGGGCGTGAAAGGGTGAGAGATGCCTTCTCTCCTCTCTTCGCCTCGTTTTCCTCCTCCCCTCTCTTTCCCTCGACAATCCAATATTTAGGGTTTCACTACAAGCACGTAAAAGGAGCCAGCGGTAGAGATGAAAGAAGATATCATCCGAAGCAAAATATGATCTGAAAGAAAGCATGGCTTCTTTTCTCGTTTCGTTTTCCTTCTTCTCCGATGGGTAATTCGTAGACTCGTCATTTTTACGGGTTGGTAATATTCTTTTCCAGTGATTAATATAATATATAGCTGAGGGTGGCAACGCATTTGAAATGTGGTTTTAGGGATCAATCCATGTGAATTAATATTTTTAAATCATATTTAATTTAAATATTGTATTATAAATATTTAAATATTAATACTATCCCAGCATGTTAATATTTATAAAATATTAATATAAATTTTAAAAATTTTAAGATACCTTATGATATCTAAAATCACAAGGTTATCGAGTGACATTACTTATGTTTTTTATTTATTTTATTTTAAAATATTTATTTTTTATCTATTTAAGTAATTATATTATTTATCTATTATATATCTAGGTCGTACCAAATTTTTTATTCAAGTATATACGTTTATTTTTTTAATTTAATAATTAATTGAAATAAAAATATGTTTTTACTTTTAATTGATAACAAAAATATTTGAATGATAAATTTATCAGATAATATTCACTCACATACTATAATTGGCATGTCGTAAAAATAATATGTATATATTACCCTCGTTTAGTGATATGATTTGTGATGTCTATATTTTATAAATATAATAAATGACATACTCATATTTTGAACCTTTAAGATTGAATTATATGCTTTTCAAAAATATCATTCTCAATGTTTTATAAAATATTAGTTAAGCATGCATTAGCAGACTTGAATATGAGGTTAAGTTATTTAATAAATATGCATATAGTAACTATATGTGATAATTGGATTTTAATCGATCATAAGTGAAACTCAGAATGAGTTTGACTATAATTAACGTCAGAAAATTTAAGTTTTAAATATTATGTATGCAAAAGATTATAAGCTACTTAGGTATGGATAAGTAATGAAAAAAATAAATGTAGCTGCAAATCAAAGAAGAGTATTATACTAAATATTGAGATACATAAATGAGACCTTTATCAAAGCAAATTAAGCTCTAACATTAAAATTATATTAGTAAAAGAATAAATGAAAAGAAAAGAAAAGTATAATTATTAATGAGACCTAATGGGATTGAACCCTAAACCTTAAAGTAACCTTTTAAGCACTTCTACCGTATTTTGGTCTCATCTTCTTTACAAATCTAATAACCTATGCCCCTTTCTCTCCAATTTTTTTATGGAGACTAGGAAACCTTAGTTCTAAGAAAGATTGAGATAAAAAGAAACCCAATTCTTCCTTTGCTATATTTAGGATTTCAATTTTATAAATTATATACTAATATTTTTAACTGCTTTTGAGTAACCTAGACTTTGAATTAATATTTGATTTTTAGATATATTTTGTATGATTCTCTTATGGTTCTAAGGCCTCTAGTATAATCTTAATATGAGATCGATGCATAGAGTTATGACTATCCCCAATTAGAGATACTCAAGATCTTCTATTTTCTAATATGGAGTTCTATTTGATTTAAATTGACTCCTTAGGGATATGATTAGGTGTTGTCCTTGTGATATATTTTAAAAGTTATCTTAGATTTTTGTGAGATTTAAAATTAAGTAAATATCATCTCTATCTACTAAGATATGACTTGACAATGGATCTATAGGGTCACACACATATGGTAGGTGTTGTGACGAGTAGAGGTTCAAATATATGATATCTATTAGAGCAGGTTCAAATATAAGATATCTACTAGAGCCCCTATCTTATTAGATATCCAGTGAGCCCTTGAATTATTGGATCTTGTGGATAAGAGCCAATGAGAGATTATTGGGTAGAGATCCACTAATCCAAAAGGCTTGGGTAGTTGGTTAGAGATCTAGTACCTAATAGGGTAGGATCCATTAGGGTTAAGATGACAGAAACCTCTATAAATAGGAGAAAACCAAAAGTGCATAGGTTAGACCCTTTTTAGTTGCCACATCTTATTCTCTTCCCTCCCTCTCCTCCTCAACCAACAACTTCTGTTTGGGGTGTGTGGACAACAAGAAGGGCCAACCCCTTCTTAATCACATGGTGCGCATGGAGAGAAAGATTATACAGCGATTTGAGAAGCGTCTTTGCTGTATCTATCGTACGGATCACCACTAGAGAGGAGGATAGTTGACCTCATTCATCCACTCCTATAGATTTAAGATTTTATAGGGATATACAATCTTAATATATAATAAATCTCACTTGATATGCATGGTTTCGATTTTGTGTTTTGTTTTGTGCACCAATCTATCACGGACTTAGCTAGTTTTGCCTAAGTCATACGGTAGCGTGTCCGTCCATAAAGGTCAACCTCCCCTATGATTACTGAACTAGATCACCTGTTCTAAGAGTAGAGAAATTTGGAAAAAATATATATATCAATTTTTCTGACAAAAGAACAAGGATATTTCCATCTAATGCAAGAAAAGAGGAATTTTAAGGGTCCGCACAGCTCAAATCCACATCCTGAAGTCGAATGCCTGATTGATAAATCATGAATCAGATGACTGGGAGGCGGTTAGAGTTCCACCAGGAGTGTTTTGTTCGTCTTTTATGTTCCGAAACAAAACTAGGCGCAAGAAGAAAGGAGAAAGGTGTTGGATCGAGTACCAGGACATGGAAGGGCACAAGACGGCAAGGGCCATGTGCGAATCGACTCCGCCAATACTAAGGAGTACGGGGCCGTAATTAGCGGTGACGACGGCGTAGTAGCTGACCCCCACGATGCCAAGAACAAGAAGAATCATGAGGGATCCGAGAGCCCGCAACGCGGTGCAGAACTTGAACACGTTCCATGCCATGACCACCGCCACCGATCTGTGCATCGTCCCCTTGCCCTCAGGGCGTGAAGAGGTGAGAGATGCCTTCTCTCCTCCCTTTCCCTCGACGATCCAATATTTAGGGTTTCACTGCAAGCACGTAAAAGAAGCCAGCGGTAGAGATGAAAGTAGATATCATCCGAAGCTAGATATGATCTGAAAGAAAGCATGGCTTCTTTTCTCGTTTCGTTTTCCTTCTTCTCCGATGGGTAATTCGTAGACTCGTCATTTTTACGGGTTGGTAATATTCTTTTCCAGTGATTAATATAATATATAGCTGAGGGTGGCAACGCATTTGAAATGTGGTTTTAGGGATCAATCCATGTGAATTAATATTTTTAAATCATATTTAATTTAAATATTGTATTATAAATATTTAAATATTAATACTATCCCAGCATGTTAATATTTATAAAATATTAATATAAATTTTAAAAATTTTAAGATACCTTATGATATCTAAAATCACAAGGTTATCGAGTGACATTACTTATGTTTTTTATTTATTTTATTTTAAAATATTTATTTTTTATCTATTTAAGTAATTATATTATTTATCTATTATATATCTAGGTCGTACCAAATTTTTTATTCAAGTATATACGTTTATTTTTTTAATTTAATAATTAATTGAAATAAAAATATGTTTTTACTTTTAATTGATAACAAAAATATTTGAATGATAAATTTATCAGATAATATTCACTCACATACTATAATTGGCATGTCGTAAAAATAATATGTATATATTACCCTCGTTTAGTGATATGATTTGTGATGTCTATATTTTATAAATATAATAAATGACATACTCATATTTTGAACCTTTAAGATTGAATTATATGCTTTTCAAAAATATCATTCTCAATGTTTTATAAAATATTAGTTAAGCATGCATTAGCAGACTTGAATATGAGGTTAAGTTATTTAATAAATATGCATATAGTAACTATATGTGATAATTGGATTTTAATCGATCATAAGTGAAACTCAGAATGAGTTTGACTATAATTAACGTCAGAAAATTTAAGTTTTAAATATTATGTATGCAAAAGATTATAAGCTACTTAGGTATGGATAAGTAATGAAAAAAATAAATGTAGCTGCAAATCAAAGAAGAGTATTATACTAAATATTGAGATACATAAATGAGACCTTTATCAAAGCAAATTAAGCTCTAACATTAAAATTATATTAGTAAAAGAATAAATGAAAAGAAAAGAAAAGTATAATTATTAATGAGACCTAATGGGATTGAACCCTAAACCTTAAAGTAACCTTTTAAGCACTTCTACCGTATTTTGGTCTCATCTTCTTTACAAATCTAATAACCTATGCCCCTTTCTCTCCAATTTTTTTATGGAGACTAGGAAACCTTAGTTCTAAGAAAGATTGAGATAAAAAGAAACCCAATTCTTCCTTTGCTATATTTAGGATTTCAATTTTATAAATTATATACTAATATTTTTAACTGCTTTTGAGTAACCTAGACTTTGAATTAATATTTGATTTTTAGATATATTTTGTATGATTCTCTTATGGTTCTAAGGCCTCTAGTATAATCTTAATATGAGATCGATGCATAGAGTTATGACTATCCCCAATTAGAGATACTCAAGATCTTCTATTTTCTAATATGGAGTTCTATTTGATTTAAATTGACTCCTTAGGGATATGATTAGGTGTTGTCCTTGTGATATATTTTAAAAGTTATCTTAGATTTTTGTGAGATTTAAAATTAAGTAAATATCATCTCTATCTACTAAGATATGAGGTTTATAAGTTCAGACAATCTCAACCTAGTTTCAACAAAATTGAATAGGTATTGATAGTTGAATTAGAGAGATAGTTTAGCCTCCAAATGATTCTGTTTTAATGTAACATTTAGTATATATTTTGTTTTATATGTCCTCTAGCATTCTATAAATATTTATAATAATTTAAGATTATTTGATTAGTTAGAATAGTGAAAAAAATTTTCTTCATATAATGGTGTGATAGTTTGATTGATATTAACTAGTTTATTTAATTTTAGATTTTAAAGTGAATTGTTAAAAAATTAGTTGTGAAATCTAGATGAATTTTTAGATTGCATATAATTTATTTTATAAGAGATTTTATCAAACTTATTCTATGAATTATTACAATGAATTATTATAAATCAATAATTCAAGAGGTAGGATTCTTAATTAAGGCATCTAATGATCTTATGCTTCTAGTTTGATAGGTGTATCACTTTTTAGCATGTTCAATCATTAAGGAATATGGTCTTTCATTAACATCTTCATTTTTTAGTTCAATCAGGTAAGAATTAGTTTAATTCATTGTAAAATAGAGTCGTGTAAATTATCGTATACATAAGATATTTTGGAAAGTATGTTTTGATTGATATAATCATTATAAGCAAAATATGAATATATATTTTTTATAAGTATAAAAATATATAAATTACGATAAAAATATTTTATATGTATGCATATATGATGACATATAGTGTGTACATAGATATGTTATGATGTATAATGCATCTATATTCTATAACGTGAAATGTGAGAGTATATATATGTATTATGATGTGTGGTGTAGGAGTGCACACATATAATATGATGTGTGATATTAAAGTGCATGTATATATTATGAGACGTGCAGTGTGAGAGTGTATGTATATGTTCTGATATGGAACGTAGAAATTTATGAATTTATTATATTTCCTGCATATGCATATAAAATATTTAAATTATTTTAACATAGAATTTTTCCTTCTTATTGTGCGTATATTATGTTATATGGTTATGATTGTTAAAGAAATCATAAGATGAGATATCTACCATTAAATATATTATGTTAATGATTTTAAAATATTATATATATGGCATGATGTAATCTTACCTGAATAAAGCTATAAGGGCTTATACTTATGAAGTGATTACTTACTATAGATCATATTTTATAAGTAAATATACTAGTACCTCACTTAAGTGATTAAGTGGGAAAGTGGGCTTATGGAAGCTTATGCCAGTGCATATGTAGATGATGACTTATAGAAATTTTATGTGTATAAATTTTGGACCAGTTATATTTATATTTTCTTTTAGTTAAATGATATAAGTATGTACAAATGTCAAAAACACTATATATAAGAAAAATTATATTATATTATTTAATAATTAGCATGCTTTAACTTTAAAATTATTTTTTTTACACTGTACTCTATCGATAGTAGTAATAAAAATTTAAAATTTGAGATCCTATTTTGGTCATACAAGGTATAGGTGGAACTAGGAGTAAGATATTACAATTCAATTTATTTTAGAAATATAATTTTATCAAATAATATTTACATCAATACATATTTAAAATATAATTTTTATTTTTTGTTTAACAAACACTCAAATCATTTTACAATTACACACTCACTAAAGTCCCTTTACATTGAAAATACAAATGTCTTTCCAAATACAACCTAAATTAAGCCTTGTGTTCATGGAAAAAAACTTATTTAGTGAAATAAAAAGTATAAAATAAATATTATAAATTAATAAAATAATAAGTTAATATTCTTACAATTAATCATGATTTATGTTCTACAATAAATTTATTAAAATATTCTATAATTATTAAAAAATATTTATAAAGCACTTGTATTATGTATAAGAAAATATTATATTGCATAGAGTTGCATCTACGGGAATAAAGGCATAAACAGAAGAGCCTCATTACATTATGATGGTATCATGAGTATCGTTGATTGATAAGTCGGCTCAGTTGGTTCACTACTGAAGATGCAGACTCATCCAGAGGCCTCTTCGTAGCTGACGTGGGAGACTTGGTGAGGTGAGACCGCATAGGCTACTTGGTTGGAAACCATTCTATTGGTGAAGACCGGGTTCGGGATGGCCAAGTAGGTAGACTAAGATCTTCCTAGTCGCAAGGTTCCTCTCTTGGGGTGCTAATCATAGGTGTTCTATAAGTCAATCACGTGAGTGATGACACGTGTGACTATAACGTAGTGGCCTAAAACGTCCATAGTGGATGAGTCGAGTGAATTATTATGAAGATAATATTTCACTGAGTTAGAAGGAGTTCTGATAGGTATGACTTACGACCAGCTCGATATTGGGCCTAAAGGGTTACACACATATAGTAGGTGTTGCGATGAGTAGAGGTTCAGATATGAGATATTCGTTGGAGCCCCTATCTTATTGGATATCTAATAAGCCATTGAATTATTAGATCTTGTGGATAAGAGTTAATGAGAGATTATTGGGTAGAGATCCACTAATCCAAGAGGCTTGGGTAGTTGGTTAGAGATCTAGTACTCAATAACGCGGTATCCATTAGGGTTAAGTTGACAAAGACCTCTATAAATAGGAGAGAACCAAATGGGCATAGGGTGGACCCTTTTTGGCTACCACCTCCTATTCTCTTCCCTCCCTCTCATCCTCAGCCGACAGCCCCAGTTTGGGGCATGTGGACAGCAAGAAGGGTCGGTCCCTTCCTAATTACATGGTGCACGTGGAGAGGAAGATCATATAGCGATTTGAGGAGAGTCTTCACCATATCTATCATGTGGATCACCTCTAGAGAGAAATATAATTGACCTCCTTCATCTATTCCTATATATATGAGATTTTATAGGATATAAAATCTCCATAAGTAATAAATCTCACTTGATATGCACTGTTTCGATTTTCTATTTTGTTTTACGCACCAATATTCGCACAATGACAAGAACCTTTTTCTTTTGAAAAATCTGGGATTTTATTTTCTTGTGCTTTTGTTGCATATGTGATGCTCTGTCTTGGTTTCCCAATAGTCGACAATTAAGCGAGGCCATCAAGGAGGGCAAGTAGTTGAGGGAGCAACTATCAACCAACTCTGACGAACTGTGTAGGGAAATATAGGGGCGACATCACTTGCGCAGAGGAAGAACATTAAAACAAAAATCCCAAATTTTTCAAAAGGCGTTCATCGTCATACGAAGATTGGTGCGCAAAAACCCATGAAATTAAAAACTACATGTGAGATAGTTGTGTTACCTAGGGAGATCGTATATCTCTAAAATCCTATAGATATATAGGAGAGGATGAAGAAGGTCAAGTGTCATCCTTTCTAATCATGATCCACATGGCAAGGGCTACGAAAATGCTCCTCGAATCGCTGCCCAAATCTCTACACCTACTGTCTGAGGAGAAGAAGAGGAAAGGAGAATAGGAGATAACAACCAATAAGCCTAGCCTATGAGCCTTTAGTTCTCCCATATTTATAGAGGCTCATTGTCACTTAACCCTAATTGATCCTGCCCTATTGGGTATTGGATCTCTATCTGTACCCAAGTCTCTTATATTAGTGGATCTTTATCTAATAATCTCTCTTTAGCTCTTATTGGATCTCATCCATAGGATCCAATAATTCAAGAGCTTATTGGATATATAATAAGATAGGAGCTCCAACAGATATCTCATATTCGAACCTTTACTCGTTGCAACACCTATCATATGTGTGTGACCCTCTAGGCCCAATATCGAGTTAGCCGTAAGTCATACCTGTCAGAACTTCTTCTGGCTCAGTGAATTATTATCTCCATAATAATTTATTCGACTCATCGACTACGAACGTATTAGGTGCTAGTCATAGGTGCCCTACAAGCCAATTATGTGAGTGATGGCATGTGTGACATGACACACTTTTTTTGCTTATTATATATTAGTGTTTTATCACTTTATATTTCTCACATGATATTGAGAGTGGATGATCCTCTATTGACACTCAATAGCCCTCGTAAGATTGGCCGCCACTCCCAATGACTGGTTATACTAGATCTAAAACTTCCAAACCTATAAGTTCGATATCAAAGAGTGGAGCACTCATATATGACATATTTAGTGTCTCAAGTCTAAGAACCATATACACAATTGGGATGACAAAATCATTGTCTAACAATGAGGTATCGTTAACCATCCAGCATTCTGTGAGCGGATCATTCAGTGAACTCATTCTCTAATGAGCACATGCACTATAGCCCTAGTGTCCCAACACGAACAGCTATGAGACCAGCTGCCTCTATCATATGAATGTGTATATAACATATCAGTCTATCTGGTTATCTCGATGTCCATCTCGAGTAATCTATGACTAAGATTATTTAGGGTTTGTGTTTAAAAGTGAATCGGTCTCACTATCGTGATCTCATCACGATCCGATTCTCATTATATAGATCCATGAATATCACAATATATTTATGCATTAAGCAATATAAAATAATAAAATAATATAATAATAATAAATAAAAAGGCTATATGTCATGTCACACGTGCCATCTCTCACGTGATTGTCACCTTACTACTTCACGGGGTAAGGGCCCTTAAGTCTCGATTATCATAGGAGCATCCCATGAGAAGTCATCGAGGGTCTGATGCCAGCTCTCCCACAAGCGGGGAAGGCTAGGCGCTAGCCTAAAGGGTTAGGGGGTGGTGTTGCCATGGGTGCAGCAGGAGTGTAGAGTCACATATGCTTGGCCCCCTAACGCCGAGGTTGAGGGGTGCTTTTCGACGAGGTAAGTGTGGGGGCTTGCCTCCGCCCCTTGGGAAAAGGAGGAGGGGCCCTCCTTGTCTAGGACATTTACCAGGAAGAGTGGTAGAAGGGTGCATCTGTGACATTCGACCCTTTTTCTAGCACTTGAATAATGGTGTTATTATTGGGAAATCTTAGGGGTAATATCACATGCGCAGCGGAAGAACAAGAAAACACTGGTGGTTGCCCGTTTGGTAATTGAAGAGATGAAAGGGGACTGAAAGGAGTAGAACCAAGCCTCTGAGTAGGAGAGGAGGGTCATGGCTTCCTACAAGGAATTCGAGGGGTTCCAGTGCAGCCTTCGGTGCTCTAGCCAAGCTACATACGAGTTCAGGTACCGGATCATCACTAGTCGCTTCAAGGCGAGGTACCTCGAAATCGAGGTCGATAAGGATCCTTATGCGGAGCTTCCTTGGATGCCGAAGTGCCTATTCCCGTGGAGGTTCCATTTGAAATCACTCGACATCTCCTCCGACTTTGCCTCCTCCAACCTAATGCAGTTAGGTCTTGGTGACCATCCTTTTTGTTTTTATTAGCACCCGTTTTATGGCCTCCCCTTGAGGATGACATCTACTCTTGTAACTTGTTTTGCCCAGTTTAATGAAAACTTCTTTGGAATATATTGTTCGCTCTTGGAATGATTCTTGAATACGATCGAGGATGTTTGAAATATTTTTCCCTCGCTTCTGTTGGGAAATCTAGGGGTGACATCACATGCGCAGCAGAAGAACATAAAATAAAAACCCCAAATTTCTCAATACGTATTCGTTGTTGTGCATAGATTGGTGCATAAAAAACCTGCAACACAGAAAACTATGTGCGAGATAGTTGTGTTACCTAGGGAGATCGTATATCCCTGAATCCCTACAGATTTGTAGGAATGGATGAATGATGTCAAGTGTTCTCCTCTCTTGCGGTGATCCACACAGTAATGCTACAATGACGCTCCTCAAACCTCTAGGCCTACTATTTGAGGAGGAGAAGGGGAGAGGAGAATGGGAGGTGGCTATTAAGAAGCCTCAGCATATGGGTCTTTAGTTCCCTCCTATTTATAGAGGCCCCCAATTAACTCTAATGAATCCTGCCCTATTGAGTACTAGATCTCTATCCAATTACCCAAGCCTCTTAGATTAGTGGATCTCTACCCAATAATATCTTATTAGCTCTTATTGGATCGCATCCATGGGATCCGATAATTCAGGGGCTTATTGGATATCCAATAAGATAGGGGCTTCAATAGATATCTCATATTCGAACATCTACTCGTCACAACACCTACCATATGTGTATGACCCTTTATCGAGCTGGTTGTGAGTCATACCTGTCAAAACTCCTTTTGGCTCAGTGAATTACTATATTCATAATAATTCACTCGACTCATCAACTACGGATGTACTAGGCCACTACACCGTAGTCCCCAAACGGTACAGGGGAATCCAATCCTTTGGACCTATCTATCTTCAATTACCATGTACCTATAGTCCCTCATCCATCTAATATCCCGAAGACTATATACCGAGCATGGTGCTGTCAGGCCCATACGGTTTCTCCTCGAGTCTCACTCTAATCGGATTATCTCAAATAACTCATTCTCTCTCAATCCAAATGAACTTTGGCCAAGAATTTGTTTGAGCAAAAACATATAAGATATTCCTCTCATGATACTGAGAGCAAATGATCCTCTATCGACACTCAATAGCCCTCGTAAGGTTGGTTGTCACTCCCAATAATTGGTTATACTAGATTTGAAACTTCCAAACCTATAAGTCCGATATCAAAGAGTGGAGTACTCATACATGGCATCCTTGGTGTCTCAAGTCTAAGGACTAGAAACAATACTAAAACTATGGAATCGCTGTTTGACAATAAGACATCATCAACCATCCAGTATTCCGTGAGCGGATCAATCAGTGAACTTATTCTCCAATGAGCACCTGCACTGTATCCTTAGTGTCCCCACATGAACAGCTATGAGACCAGCTGCCTCCATCATATAGATGGGTATACAGCACACCAGTCTATTCGGTTATCTCGATGTCTCTCTCGAGTAACCTATCTCATTATATAGATCCATGAATATCACAATATATTTATGCATTAAGCAATATAAAATAATAAAATAATATAATAATAATAAATAAAAAGGCTATATGTCATGTCACACGTGCCATCTCTCACGTGATTGGTTTGTAGGGTACCTATGACTAGCAAACTGGTGGTTGCCCGTTTGGTAATTGAAGAGATGAAAGGGGACTGAAAGGAGTAGAACCAAGCCTCTGAGTAGGAGAGGAGGGTCATGGCTTCCTACAAGGAATTCGAGGGGTTCCAGTGCAGCCTTCGGTGCTCTAGCCAAGCTACATACGAGTTCAGGTACCGGATCATCACTAGTCGCTTCAAGGCGAGGTACCTCGAAATCGAGGTCGATAAGGATCCTTATGCGGAGCTTCCTTGGATGCCGAAGTGCCTATTCCCGTGGAGGTTCCATTTGAAATCACTCGACATCTCCTCCGACTTTGCCTCCTCCAACCTAATGCAGTTAGGTCTTGGTGACCATCCTTTTTGTTTTTATTAGCACCCGTTTTATGGCCTCCCCTTGAGGATGACATCTACTCTTGTAACTTGTTTTGCCCAGTTTAATGAAAACTTCTTTGGAATATATTGTTCGCTCTTGGAATGATTCTTGAATACGATCGAGGATGTTTGAAATATTTTTCCCTCGCTTCTGTTGGGAAATCTAGGGGTGACATCACATGCGCAGCAGAAGAACATAAAATAAAAACCCCAAATTTCTCAATACGTATTCGTTGTTGTGCATAGATTGGTGCATAAAAAACCTGCAACACAGAAAACTATGTGCGAGATAGTTGTGTTACCTAGGGAGATCGTATATCCCTGAATCCCTACAGATTTGTAGGAATGGATGAATGATGTCAAGTGTTCTCCTCTCTTGCGGTGATCCACACAGTAATGCTACAATGACGCTCCTCAAACCTCTAGGCCTACTATTTGAGGAGGAGAAGGGGAGAGGAGAATGGGAGGTGGCTATTAAGAAGCCTCAGCATATGGGTCTTTAGTTCCCTCCTATTTATAGAGGCCCCCAATTAACTCTAATGAATCCTGCCCTATTGAGTACTAGATCTCTATCCAATTACCCAAGCCTCTTAGATTAGTGGATCTCTACCCAATAATATCTTATTAGCTCTTATTGGATCGCATCCATGGGATCCGATAATTCAGGGGCTTATTGGATATCCAATAAGATAGGGGCTTCAATAGATATCTCATATTCGAACATCTACTCGTCACAACACCTACCATATGTGTATGACCCTTTATCGAGCTGGTTGTGAGTCATACCTGTCAAAACTCCTTTTGGCTCAGTGAATTACTATATTCATAATAATTCACTCGACTCATCAACTACGGATGTACTAGGCCACTACACCGTAGTCCCCAAACGGTACAGGGGAATCCAATCCTTTGGACCTATCTATCTTCAATTACCATGTACCTATAGTCCCTCATCCATCTAATATCCCGAAGACTATATACCGAGCATGGTGCTGTCAGGCCCATACGGTTTCTCCTCGAGTCTCACTCTAATCGGATTATCTCAAATAACTCATTCTCTCTCAATCCAAATGAACTTTGGCCAAGAATTTGTTTGAGCAAAAACATATAAGATATTCCTCTCATGATACTGAGAGCAAATGATCCTCTATCGACACTCAATAGCCCTCGTAAGGTTGGTTGTCACTCCCAATAATTGGTTATACTAGATTTGAAACTTCCAAACCTATAAGTCCGATATCAAAGAGTGGAGTACTCATACATGGCATCCTTGGTGTCTCAAGTCTAAGGACTAGAAACAATACTAAAACTATGGAATCGCTGTTTGACAATAAGACATCATCAACCATCCAGTATTCCGTGAGCGGATCAATCAGTGAACTTATTCTCCAATGAGCACCTGCACTGTATCCTTAGTGTCCCCACATGAACAGCTATGAGACCAGCTGCCTCCATCATATAGATGGGTATACAGCACACCAGTCTATTCGGTTATCTCGATGTCTCTCTCGAGTAACCTA
>LVTN01000145.1:246916-271324 GCA_001649415.1 Musa itinerans
GATTCTCCTCAAAACTCCTAGCCTGCTCTGAGGTGGAGAGGGGGAGAAGAATAGGAGAGGCGAGCAAAGGCTCTAGCTTATGAACAATTGAATCCCTCATATTTATAGAGGTCCCCTATCAAACCCTAATAGATCCTCCCCTATTGGGTATTGGATCTGCATCCAATTACCCAAGCCTTTTAGATTAGTAGATCTCTATCCAATAATCTCTCATAGGCTCTTGTCTATGGGATCCAATAATTCAAGGGCTTATTGGATATCCAATAAGATAGGGTCTCCGACGGATATCTCATATTCAAACCTCTACTCATCGCAACGCCTACCATATGTATGTGACCCTCTAGGCCCAATATCGAGCTGGCCGTGAGTCATATCTGTTAGAACTCCTTCTGACTTAGTGAATTATTATCTCTATAATAATTCACTCGACTCATCGACTACGAACATACTAGGCCACTACGTCGTAGTCCCTAGACGATACAAGGGAATCCAATCTATTGAACCTGTTTATCCTTAGTTATCGTGTACCTATAATCCCTCATCTATCTAATATCCCAAAGACCATATATCAGACATGGTTTTGTCAGACCCATATGGTTTCTACTCGAGTCTCGCTCTAATCGGAGAGTGGAGCACTCATATAGGAGATCCTTTGTGTCTCAAGTCTAAGGACCAGATACACCACTAGGACTACGGAATCCCTGTCTGACAATAAGGCATCATCAACCATCCAACATTCCGTAAGCAGATCAATTAGTGAACTCATTCTCCAATAAGCACCTGTACTGTATGCCTAGTGTCCCCATATGAGCAATTAAGAGACCAACTGCATCCATCATATGGACGGGTATACAGCACACCAGTCTGTCCGGTTATCTTGATGTCCCTCTTGAGTAATCAATGACCGGGATTATTTAGGATTTGTGTTTAAAGGTGAATCGGTCTCATTATCGTGATCTCATCACGATCCGATTCTCATTGCATAGATCCAAGGACATCACAATATATACATGCATATATGCAATAGTCAATATAAAGTGATAAATGTCAAAATATAATAAGCAAAATAATTCCGTGTCAAATCACATGCGTCATCACTCATGTGATTGGCTTGCTGGGCACCTATGACTAGTAGTTATGAGTACTGTCGACTGATGAGTCAACTCGGTTTGTTCACTATCGAAGGTGTAGGCTCATCCAGGTGCTTCTTCCTAGCTGACATGAGAGACTTGGTGAGGTGAGGCCGCGTAGGCTACTTGGTCGAAAGTTGTTCTGCTGGTGAGTGTTAGGAACGAGTTGGCACTAAGAGGGGGGGTGAATTAGTGCAGTAGATAAAACATCGATTTCGAAAATCTTTCGTACGTTCGATGAAAACCAATATCGAAAATGTGAGTTTAACTTGAAAGCATACGAAAGAGTATAATGAGAAGGTAAAGCAAGTAAGACATATTGCAAAGAAAGTAAAGAGCTTAAAGTAAATGCAAACCGAGTTTTATAGTGGTTCGATCGTCGTGACCTATATCCACTCCCGATTCCTCTTCCGTCGAGGCCATCAACATCCACTAATGGTCTTCCTTCAATAAACGAAGACCAACCACCTTCTTACAACTCTATTCTCTTTTTGACATGCTCAGGAGAGAACATTTACACCTCTCTTTTAGACCTAGACTTTTCTTCTCCCTTTAGAAGAACTTTCTAAATACTAGGAAAAAGGGACTCTATTCTTCCAGAGAGATTACAATTTTTACTCAAGGATTCTTTCTCCCTTTTTAACTCATTTTCTTTTTATTCCAAGCAGGAAAGAGTGGAGTATTTATAGGCCCCAAATGGATTTAAATTTGGAGCATAAAATTTAAATTCCTGAGATTATAGGGTACGGGCAGTACCACCGCTTGCAGCCTGACATTGGGCGGTACCATCGCCCAGTCTGATGGTACCACTACTTGACACACTGTCACTAGGCGGTACCATTGCCTAGTCTGGAGGTATCAACGCCTGATAGCCTTGAAGACCGAGTTTTTCAAGTTTTCTAACTCACAGGCAGTTCCATCGCTTGTTCTGGCGGTGCTATCGCCTAACCCAACTTTTGGGTCACTGAATGAGCCTCATAATGAGCCCAAATCAGTCTCGATTAAGGCCCAGTTGGCCCCTAATTGAGTTAGCATGATTACACCAAAAACTAACTCAATTAGCCCCCTAAACTACTTCGATCTTAGATAAATCATTACAAAGCATGAATCCATTGTCTGACATATCATTGGTTCATCCGGCGCTCGTCCGATCCTTCGGTGCATCCTCCTCTCCTTCAGCTTATTGCTCAATCAACATGTTGACTCCTGCAGCTTCCAATCTCCTTAGTGCAATATCCGATCCTTCACTCCGATGCTCGAATTCATAGCACGAGCCTTCTGTCGACACGTTGACCGATCCTTTGGCCCAACGTCCAATCTTCTGACATGTTCACTCCGGCCCAATATGATTCTTCCTACTTTAATCAAATTATCTCTCCTTGATTGAAGCTAGCCCTGCGTCACTCAAAACATATATTAGATCATAAACTCATCAATTGATTTCATCATCAAAATTTGAGATTCGATAATCTCTCCCTTTTTGATGATGACAACCAATTGATGACAGAGTTAACCTTTAACTCCCCCTATCAATATACCATATTGATAGAATCTTTAAATTCAAAAAATCATGTAATGTTTTAAAACATATAAATACTTCAATAGTGCATGCATCATGAATATTGACAACCAATTTATCATATCATTGCATGTAATATAAACTCATGCATAATCAAAATATCCAAGTATATCATCTCAAGCATGATTATCATCATCCCTTCTCCCCTTTTGTCATCAACAAAAAGGAGTAGTGCAACTTTCAAGATTTAGAGATATAAGCTTAGGAATTTAGCAAATTTCCCATCACTTTGAACATGCGAGCTAGTGAGTTCTTTCTTCTCTTTTGAGAAGTACAAATTTTGCTTCCTTTGCAATGTTCAAGCTAGCAACTCTAGCAAGTTTTACATCATACAAGCTAGCAAATTTTTACATCATTTTAGAAAATTTAAGCTAGCAATATTTGAGATGTTCAAGAAAGCAACTTTTGCTTTTTGAAATATGCAAGTTAGCAATCTTTGCTTCTCTTTTGAGTTGAATAAGCTAGCATGTTTTTGCATTTTCTTGACTTATGCAAGCTAGCAAATTTAGTAAGTTTTACATAATTTTGGAACATGCAAGTTAGCAAATTTTACATATATGAAAGATGGTAAAGTTTTGCATCTTTTGAGATGAGCAAGCTTTTTTGCTTCTCTTTATGATGTATAAACTAGCAACTTTTCTCCTCATTTGTCATTATCAAAAAGAAGGGAAGAATATAATTTTATAATTTTTTTTTCCTTTACAATAATTTTTAAATCATGACAAAGGTAAAGTATCAATATTATTTCAATATATTTATGCATCATTATAGTTTCAAATTAAAATATGCATAATTTTAAAACTTTATATTTCATCCTTACTTCATGTATGATACCAAAAATAAATTATCACTGTGGGCATATTATACTTGATACTCAAGCATTCATGATACATCATTTTAGCAACAAATCATAGTATTGCATGCATCATTCTAAATCATAAACAATTCAAATTATGATGGTATCAAAATCTCAAATTACATTACATCCTATCATGATCATAACTTCTCATTTATATACATCAACATAAATTCATAAGTATTTCATGGACAATTTCATATCATCACATGAAAAATTTGCAAATTTTTTTGGTGATGAGATATACTTCATGAATACAAGGAATTATAAAATTCATATCATGAAAGATAAGATCAAGTGAATACCAAAAGACATGATTCATACAGAAAATTTTCTCAAAATACAAGAATCATATGAAAATAAAGAGTAAGAAATCTTGATTCATAAAAGAAAATCTCAAGTTAAGAAATCAAGAGAAGGTTCATGATTCGATTGAAAAAATCTCATTTAGATTCAAATCATCAAAATCATAAGAGATTCAAAATGACATTAATTGATTTATCAATCTCTTGAGATACTAGTGATTTTCTTTCTCCCTTTTGTCATAGTAAACAAGAACGAAGAAGGGAAGAAATGCATAACAAAACTCAAGTCATAAATTTTCAAGATGTCAAGTAGCATATCATGGTTTGTTAGGATAATTCTCCTTTTTTGGTGAATAGCAAAAAGAAACAAGGAGAAAATGATCTTAATTCAAAGATTTCAAGTATCAAATATCGAGAAATGAAAATCATGAATTGGATTATTTTTCTTTTTAGTAAATGGCAAGGTGAAACATAAGAGATCAAATAAGAGATCTTGATTCATAAAATATTTCTTGTTATAAATCTTAAGAAATTATGATTTCGATAAAACTCATTCAAATTTATTTTCATAGTTCAAGAAATTCACAAAAGCATAATATACATGGATTTATTAATTTTTTATCGAAAAATCAATAAGATAGAGATAGAAAATGTATTCCCTTTTTATGTGTTTTATTTTAAGTTGTTTGTTTCATACAAGCATGCCTTTGTCTTTTTATGCCAAATAAAAACATGCATCGATGTTTAGGATCGAAAAATAAATTTCGTCATAAAAACCATCAAAACTAAAAAAATATAACACATTAAACATAATGCTTCTTCAAACAAGAGATTTGATTCATCATTTTAATTCCAATGATAATATATTTTTCTTTTTATATGTTTCATTTTATGTGATTGATTTCATATAAGTATGCTCAAGATTTTCATATGAAAACCATCTATCATGTTTAAAACTGAAAAGTAATACAAAATCATCATGATACACATAATTGTTTCTTAAACACATACATAAGATTAATCTTACTAGGTGTATAAGTATTAGATTAATATTTTGTTATATTTTCATAAGACATGCAATTGTCATGATCATTTTTTTCAAAATAGCTAGAAAAAGAAAGCATGATCCTCTTTTATTTATTTATTTTATTTATTTATTTATTATATTTTATATACTAATTTAAAAACAACATATGAAATGCATCAAGTAATTTCAAAATAAAGCCATGGGGTTTTGGTTACCTCATTGTCGAAAGCCGTTAAGACGTAGTTTGCCACCTCGCCTTTATTGGATTGTTCTTCATCTTCGGATGAACTTGATTCATCCCAAGCCACCTTGAGTGTTTTTTTCTTCTTTTGTAGCTTCTTCTTTTTAGGTTCATTTTTGTTCTTAGATTCTTATTTTAAGAATTTTTTAAGCTTTATAGTCAAGAGTTCAAAGTCATCATCACTTGAGCTTTTGCTCGAGTGGTCTTCATTTGTTCTAAGTGCAAAATCCTTCCTGTTCTTTGGAAGGTTATTCTCAAGTTCATCATTTTCAACATGTGTCATAAAACTCATTTCATAGGTCATTAAAGACCCAATAAGTTCTTCAAGAGAAAGGTTATTTAGGTCTTTAGCCTCTTGTATTGCCATTACTTTTGAATCTCAATTTTTAGAAAGAGACCATAAAATTTTGTTCACAAGTTCAATGTTGGAAAAACTTTTACTAAGAGCTTTTAGACTATTGACGACATCCGTAAAATGGGTGTACATGTCTCTAATAGCGTCGCTTGGTTCCATTTGAAATAACTCAAAATCATGCATCAAAATATTAATCTTCGAATCTTTAACTCTACTAGTGCCTTCTTGTGTGATTTCAAGAGTATACCAAATATCGAAAGTCGTTTTGCAAGTAGAAACCTGATTGAATTCATTCTTATCTAAGGCACAAAATAGAGCATTCATAACTCTAGCATTTAAAGAAAAAATTTTCTTCTCCAAATCATTCCATTCGTTCATTGGAGTAAAAGACTTTTGAAAACCAAATTCGATTCTATTTCATAAATCGAGATTTAATAAAAACAAAAAAACTCTTATATGAGTTTTCCAATAAATATAGTCCGTCCTATTGAACATGGGAGGACGAATGATAAAAAAGCGCTCTTAAAATCGGAAAAGAGTCATTTCTCTTGGGTGTTAAACCAAATGAGAAATAACAAGGTTCTGATACCAACTGTTAGGAACGAGTCAGCACTAAGAGGGGGTGAATTAGTGCAGCGGATAAAAACGTCAGTTTTGAAAATCTTTCGTACATTCGACGAAAACCAATATCGGAAATGTGAGTTTAACTTGAAAGCATATATAAGGGTGTAATAAGAAGGTAAAGCAAGTAAGACAGTTTGCAAGAAAAGTAAAGAGCTTAAAGTAAATGCAAACCGAGTTTTATAGTGGTTCGGTCGTCGTGACTTACATCCACTCCCGATTCCTCTTCCATCGAGGTCACCGATATCCACTAACGATCTTCCTTTAATAGGCGAAGACCAACCACCTTCTTACAACTCTATTCTCCTTTTGACAGGCTCGGGAGAGAACCTTTATACATCTCTTTTAGACCTAGACCTCTCTTCTCCTTTTAGAAGAACTTTCTAAATACTAGGAAGAAGGGACTCTACTCTTCAAGAGAGATTATAATTTTTACTCAAGGATTCTTTCCCCCCTTTTAACTCACTTTCTTTTTATTCCAAGCAGGAAAGAGTGGGGTATTTATAGGCCCCAAATAGATTCAAATTTGAAGCCCAAAATTTAAATCCCTAAGATTTCAGGGTTCAGATGGTACCACCGCTTGTAGCCTGACATTGGGCGGTACCACCGCCTAGTTTGGTGGTACCACCACCTGACACATTATCATTGGGCGATACCATTGCCTAGTCTGGCGGTTCCATCGCCTGATAGCATCGGAGATCGGGTTTTTTGAGTTTTCCAACTCACAGGCGGTTTCACCGCTTGTTCTGGCGGTGCCATCGTCTGACCCAACTTTTGGGTCACTGAATGGGCCTCCCAGTGAGCCCAAATCAGTCCCAATTAAGGTCCAATTGGCCCCTAATTGAGTTAGCATGATTATACCAAAAGCTAACTCAATTAGTCCCCTAAACTACTTCGATTTTAGATAAATCATTACAAAGCATAAATCCTTTGCCCGATATGTCATTGGTTCATCCGACGCTTGTCTGATCCTTCGGCGCATTGTCCTCTCCTTCAGCTTATTGCCTAATCGACATGTTGACTTTCGCAACTTCCGATCTTCTTAGTGCAATGTCAAATCCTTCGGCTCGATGCCCGAATTCACGGCATGAGCCTTCTACCGACACGTTGACCGATCCTCCGACCTGACGTCTAATCTTCTGACATGTTCACTCCGACCCAATATGATTCTTCCTACTTTAATCAATTTGCCTCTCCTTGATCGATGCTAGTCCTGCGTCACTCAAAACGCATATTAGATTATAAACTCATCAATTGATTTTATCATCAAAATCCGAGATTCGATAGTGAGGACCCAATTCGGGATGGTCGAGTAGGTGGACTGGGATCTTCCTGGTCACAAGGTTCCTCCTTGGAGGTTGGGTCGTCTAGGTATCCTCGGGTAGTGATGATCCTGCATTCCAGGCCAGTGCCGGGGGTTATCCGGCATGGCCCCTTCGATGCTAAAGTCAACAAAGAGGGAAAGACAATAATGTGAGCTATATGACTGAGTTAGTGTGTAGAGAGAAAGCCCCCCCTTAACGTGAGCTGATAGATTCTTTTTTATACCTGATCCCTAGGCTTTCTGATTGGTTGGCCTGAGATAAGATTAGATGAATCATTTGATCATTCTCTGATCTTGATAAGGTAGGACCGTTATTGCCAATGGGGCACATCGGGACGTATTATGGTACCATTTTGAGGCCGACGACTTGGAGCCTTGCTAAGGTATCGGTCTCGGTGGCACAAGAGCTAGCGTGGGATAAAATCGTCCATATCACATTACATTTATTTTTTAATCATACAGTCAAAAAAATCTCTTATGAATTTTTCCTTAGCAGCACTTTTTATTTTAAAAGAAATTAAATATATAATTTTTCTTTTCTCATGGATTGATCCTGGATGAACTAATTCAATTATAATATTTTTATATTATGTTATAGTATTTTTAATTATATAAAAAAATACTATAACATAGTATAGAAATATTATAATGTAATATTATATAATTTTATAAATTATGTTTATAATTGTTTTACACTTTGTTGCACTGTTAATACTAAAAAAAACTGTAATGTAGTAAAAAATTAAAAAAAACATAATATAATGCAATGTTTTCATTTTCAACAATACTAAAAAAATACCGTGTAAAAATATAATAAAATAATATTTTATATTATATTAAAGTATTTTTAATAGTATTAAGAATATTATAATAAAAAAAAAAAATTGGATCGGTTCATCCCGATCGATCCATAGGAAAAATGAGAGGAATGGATGAAGAAGAAATAGATGGATAGGGTATTTTAGATGTTAGGTGGAAAAAAAGTCACTGTTTGAGAATTCTAGAAATGTTTTATTGTTTCATGTAGATGTGACATATCAGTTCACGAGTTATTTGGGGTTGATCGAGCTTTACGAGCCGAGTTCTGATTAGATGAAAATATTATATATATAAATTCGTCGGAGTAGTATAAGTCTACGATGGTGATACTGGCAATTGAAATCTTGTAGAACAGTATCACAACCATGGAGGAGACAAATAAAAGAAATCCTTTGACGAGTCTGATCGATAACTCTCTCATAAACACGGATCAATATTCACAGCTTAAGAAATGCTTTGGGTTTAAAATTTTGGGAGAAGAACCTATTAAGTAGTATTATCGATAACTCTAAGTCGTAGGGATGTGATTATTTAATCGATCAATCAATTCACGAACCGCCGGTTTGGTCCACGAATCTTCGATTTCGGTACCATATGTCGCTTCGTGAGGCGTCAATATAGTTTTCACCCGTGTTTCCGGCATATACCTTCCTTCGTGTTTGAGAACCCGCTGGGGGCCGTCGAGAACCTGAAACAGAAGTTTGTATCTCCAATCACAAGGAAGGTAACACAGCGAGCACCGTTTAGCGGCGGGCAGGAAAAGCATTTCGGCATTTCGCCTTGACAAGAAGAGACTACCAAGCGCTTTTGGTTTCTAACATCTTTCTGCTAAATTAACCGCGGATTGAACGTAAAGGAAGAGGGATCGATTTCATGTCGCTTCCCCTCGTCTCAACCTTTTCTTCTTAATCCTCACTCCCTCGTCTTCCTTTTCTACCCGATCACGTATCCTTTTTGGTTGCCTGCGATCTAGGGTTTCGGATCTCTCCCTTTTCGTTTCATTCCGGTTATATAACCCCGACGGCTTCTTCACAGCTCTCTCATCGGTTCCGACTGCGGTGGCAGATTCTTTCTTGCGGGATTCCGTATGACGATCCCTAATTCGGAGAGTTTCTTCCCGGCGAGGTGTTGCTTGCCACTCGCCCCCGAAGAAGAGAAAGAGACCATAATGCAACTGATGAAAACCTCCGAGGCTAGGATCAAGGAAGGCGATCTCTACTACCTTGTCTCGCAGAGGTGACTAACCTGCATTCTTGTGTTTCTTCTACTTCGGCTTTTGGGTGTGGCGAATTTTTAGCGTGGTTGCTATTTGAGCCGACTTGATTGAATGAATTGGCTACGACTGGCGACGTATGCTGTCTTCTTTGCCTGGCTGTTAAAGCTGGTTTAGGGGTCCTCGGTACACTGTCGTGAGTTTTCTTTCGATTGTGGGTCTTATGATGAGGAATATGATCTGTTGATTCACTTCTCAGATCAACTGTGCTGGTAGAGCATTTGCCCACTGTTGCTTTATATATGACCATAAGTGCTAAACCATTTACTGATTACTGAAGGTACTTCTTACACGAGTTTTTTCTCTCGAAAGTTTTCAAGTTGCTAATTCATGCCATAATTTTGACAAGTGATCAAATGAGATCACACATTTTTTTGACACATTTGGTTTGGGAAATCTGCAAACATATCCAGCGAATTTGTCCCATCTGATAAAAAATTGGCAATAGGGATACAAGAAGAATCGTGGGTACAGGAGATGGGATATGCACTCCTTGCCTTGTGGGTGATTCAGTTTTCCTTTTTCTTGACCATTATTTTTGATTGGGCATGTTAATGGAAAATGGATCCTTTCAGAGACCATTGACAATTGCCTTATGATAAAAATAATTTACTGAAATGAACTCCTTTATAACATCTTCTTTATTTGTTAATTTTTTAGATGATTTGTCCATTATCTTTAACTTTTTTCGAGCTCATTAGCTTGCTTGCCACTATACAAAACTAAAATTTTGATTCTACTCATACTAACAGAGATTCAGTTTTCAGCTTTTTGCAGTTCTGGTCTGAGTCTCATAAACAGTTTTCAGATACCCCATGTAAACCTGTTTATTAAAACTAAACTCAAGCTGCTGCTCATCCAAGGCATTTCTGTGATAGCTCACATGACAGATTTGATCAATGTAGCTTGTACTATCATTAAGAGGTTATCATCTTTAGTGCTTTCATGTGGAACATGATTCTTTGAGAAGCTTGAGGAAATATAATAGTTTATTATGTCCATCAGAGATATAAATCCATATTAAGTAAATAACACTTGTAATGTTAATGGGACTCAGACTCGAAATAAGTAAATAACACTAGAATGATACTGCATCCAAGAAACCAAAAATCTGTCTTATAAGGATTACCATGCTAATTGCCACGTGTCAGCATGGGATGTTCATATGTGATATGACAGCATAAGGCATGTGATGACACTAATCGAGTTACGGTATAAATTTGTCTGTATTCTTGTGTCATGAAACAAGAATCTTGATATCAATTTGTGATAATTGATCATGCTAGAGCTTCTATTTTGGCAAATAATTTGTTTCAATCCAGATTTATTTTCTTTTAAAAGAAGGTGAGCCAGGTAAGATAATTTATATAGCATAAAACAATTATACATGTGGTCTGAGCTTCCGCAAAATACAAAATATATCATGCTTACCAAGACTGGCATTAAAAAATCAAATCAGAAAAACCACATCTTTTGATCTAGCATTAGATGATAAACAGACTATGATAGTAAAATAAGATTTTCAGCAAATACCAAGTGAGAAAAATATATCATGCACTATATATTTTCAAGGACAATAGAAAATCACATATCCAAAGCATTAGATAAGCCAGTGAATAATATGTTGAACACATCTGTAATAACATAAGTCAAGCAACTCATATAATTTTGTTTACCCAAATTTTATTGATAAATATAGATAAATAACTGCCCATGTAATATACAAATTGATTTTCATGTCAAAGTAATGCATATGAATCAAAATTTTGAGCCCTTTACTGTATTAGTATAATAAACTAAGGATAATCTAGAGTATCAATTTCTATGTTTTTTAAGAAGTGCATAAAATAGTAAGGATCAAATCCTTGCATTGACTTTCATGGATTCAAACAAAAGCAAAACCCTGTGGCAAATGTGGTAACTAGTGGCAGGTGGGTGGTGAGGTGGCTGGGGCATTGGAGAAAGAGAGTCAGTGTAAGAAGTTTTCCTTTGGTTATGCCATATCTCTGAAGAGGACTACATCTTCTTACTTGTTGACTTTTCATCTATGTAGTTGACAAAGGGAGTACCAGAGTAATAACACTGCAAGACAGAGAGAGAAGATGGATGAATTTCATTTGTTTACACCATAAACAGAGAGATACTGAGAGAGGGAAAGAGACAATGTGTTTTTACTTGTAGAGAAAATTGTATCTTTTGTTGGCGCATAACCATGCACACAGAGTGAGAGAGGCTTATTGGTTGGGAATAGGAAAATAAAAAGGCAGAGATATAGATTAGAAGGGAGAAAAATAAGGTTGGAACAAGGATATTCTAGATGGAGATGGAGATAGGGTTTGATATAGGCGGCTAAGGAGGAGGGTTTTACTGGCAACAACAAATTTTTTATGACTGTCCTTGTTATGTAGGAAGAAACACAAGGCTTTTTTCCTAGAATGTAGGGCATGGATTTTTGAAGGAAAAACTAGCATATGAAGCTTCTTTTCCTTAACCACTTAGGTTATGAACCAAATAAATGAAGAGATGGACTCTTCTCTAGATATTTTGTCACGACCCAAGCCTGATGGGCCAATTGGTCTGTCAACATTGTTGAACCTAAACCATTGAAAAAAATGCTAAAGATGAAGTTGACAATAATAAGTCCACTAGAGCCTTATAAGTCAATCTTAATCTTGCCCACTTCTGATGTGGGACTAATCTAGGGTTTTATAATCTCTCTTACTCAAGGGCTTGACATCTATATCGAGACCCAACATAGCTCATATCAAACTCTAGTGTGGTGCATGTGAGCAATAGCCTGGTGGTGGCTCTACGCCTTGACGAGTTATAGCCCAACGATGACTCGATCCATTGGTAGCCTTATTCTACTTAAGCCTCTTATCATGCTCCAATACTAGGTCAGCTTTGATATCATTTGGCATGATTCGAGCTTGATGGGCTAACTGGCCTGTCAATTTCGTTGAGCCCAAGTCATTAGTCAAAATGCTTAAGTTGAAATTAACAGTAGTATACCAATCAAACCCTTATAAGTCAATCTTAATCTTGCCCACTTCCAATGTGAGACTAATCCGATGTAACATATTCAGTTTTTAAATTTAAGTTCTTATAACGACATGGCTTGGAGGCACATTGGAGTTGTCTTGAAACTTGAACAATAACCATCAAGGAAATCTTAGTGTCTGATGTTGTTAAAAAAGATGGAACTTCTTTAAATAGTCTCTTTGATTTTCTGTTTAGATGTAATGGTGCATTTACGTACTTTACAAGGTTGAAGGTGATAACAATTAACAACCATTCTGATTGGGAGACTAGAGTTGAATATATTAGGTTTTTTTGGTATTAGGCTTCTGAACAAGCAAATAAGATATGTATAGCAGTTTTACTTTGATTTTTGCTTGATAAAATATCATTTGAGTGATTGTACTTGTTAGATATTGTTTACATGATTAATGCACCATGAAGAGTAAACTTAAAACCATTATTTGTTACTTCTTGTTAATTATGTTGATGTATTCTAATTAGATTAAACATATATATTGATTCTGAAAAGTTTCGTACACCAATGTTCCTTATGTGTTCCATTCTAGGGAACTTTTTATTATTCCAAGTTACTGAAATTATGTTTTACAAAATGATTATTGTTTTGGAATTATTGACTATCCTTTATTTTCGAGGATAACAAACTGACATGTAGCTGTTGCTTTTGAAGATGGTGGATGGAATGGCAACAATATGTGGGTTTAGACCAGTCTGATGATAATTCTAATGAGGGCCTTTTTGGCATCCCTCGTAGGCCTGGAGAGGTTGATAATTCTAATCTTGTAGTGAATGAATCAGCCATGGAAGGTAATGAATTGGAACTCAAAAAAAGTCTGCAGGAAGGGGAAGATTATAGTTTGGTTCCCCAAGAAGTTTGGATGAAGATTCTAGAATGGTAAATTCAATTTTGCTATTCTTTCTAAATGAAAATTTATTTTACTTAATTCCATTTAGAATTTTTTTCACAAAACTATCATTAAGTATCATTTTACAATAATAAAAAACTAACATCGACTATGTACATGAACCCTCCCTCAAATCCCACATTGGTGGAAGCCCATGCATTTTCCATCCCTTTAGATAGGCCTTGTTGAGGTATGTTTTGACTACCTTTTGATCCATGAATCACACTAGGTGAAGTAACATTTACTCTTAATGTGTTTCAAATATTAAATATTTTCTTTAATTACCAAAGTTAAAGTTATCTTTCAAGTATAGTAAGCAACTCAAAGGGTGCTAGAGGTATGTGGATTAGATGTTTATATTTAGGTTATCTTTAGAAGTTTGAAATTTGTTTGTGTATATTTTTGTTGCATCATGATGTTTATTGTGCTATTTTGAGGAATTGATACTATGCACTTTGCTAGTGTAGTCATCTCCAAGATGCCTGCAATATTGACATACATATAGGTGTGTACCAGTCTTTTATTGTCATAGTATGGCACTGAGATGTATAAACTATAAAGGTTGTTGTTAAGGCTTAGGGATTGGGAATAGAATTGATGAAAAGAGGGACAAAGAAAAAGAAAACAAAATATAAGGAGGAGGATTCAGTAATTGTGTGATTTATCAAAAAAATTCCAACTCAGAACAATGAATTAATGGACCATGCAGATGTAGATAAGAAACATATTGATGGACCACCAATCATCCTTTACCTTTTATATGTGTCAAGATGCATATCATGACAGTAAGAATTTCACCATCAATTTCATGAGCTAAGTGATCTATCACTAGTAACTTTCCGAGATTGTGAGTTAATTCTTCCTTGAAGATCTTTTCATTCATTACATCAATTCCTATATGAAGGGCCTGTGACGAGTATTATTGTGCATAGTATCCCATCTTATGATAGTTAAAGAATGAATTAACAACGAAGGCTGTCCTTGTGCTATCCCAGGGTTGCCCAATGGATGTATTGCTAAATTGAGTTACAGTGAGTTTTGTATTTGTAGTTTATAAGGCTTGTTATTTTAGCGGTCCTACTTGACGTGAACCACCCAAGAACCAAACTTCTTATTGTCCATGTTCTAAGGACATATGAGCAATATATTATTTTTGAGAACATGAGCCTCCATATATGTTTCAGAGACTCTAGAATATAGATTAGATTTTTCCTAATTTTGAAGTTTTAGTCCTGTCTGAAATCATGAGATAGTTTGACTAGTGATTTTTTTGAACACAATCATCAATTCATCAAGCTTGTTGATATATTCAGCTATCAATATATTATTTTGATGCAAGAGTTGTCTGTCAAATTATCTCTTATGAATGATGCAAGAGTTTTAGTTTTTTATTTACATATCAATGATTTAAAAAGCGCTAGCGCTAGGCGCTCGCCTGAGCGAAGCGAGACACTCTGAAATATTAAAATATAAAAAATATATAATATAATTATTTAAATAAAAATATGATATTAAATTAAAAATCTACTGTTAACAATATATTACTTACTGTTCACAGTAGTTAGAGGGGGAGAAAAGAACTGTTAAAAAGTAACAGAAGGAGATAAAAGGGTCATTGACAGTGGAAATTGATAGTGGAAAGTGGCAACAACAACGGTGAGAAGGCAGCAATGAGAAGCTGGCAGTAGCAGTGGTGGAGGATTAGTTTAAGACAATTGCCGCAGTGGCGGATGCTACGTAGAGTAGCAACGGTAGTGGCGGAGGAGCCTGCGGTCCTGTCCCTTGATAGTGGAAGGAACTGCACACGGAGTGGCAGTGGAAGAAAGCTACGGGCTCTTGCTAGGCCGTCGGACCCGTCCGTTAGTGACAGAGAAAGGCTTTGTCGGTTGCGTATGTGGTGGAGGCAGCGGCAGAAAGCATCGGCAATGGAGGCAGAAGCAATGCTAAGGTTGGCTCGGGGTCGTGCAGGCGTGAACGGTGGATTTTGAGGGGTAGAAACTATGTTAGTTGGTTCAATCGAACTAACTAACTACTATTGCCTTATTTGAACTGGGCGCTCTCCTAAAGCGCCCGACACCTGAGTTCGGGCAAGCGCCTAGGCGATGCCTCATTAAAGCGCGTTGCTTGGTCCACACATGAGGCGCTTGGACCTCGCCTAGCCTCGCCCCGCCCGAGCACCTATTTAAATCAAATTTACATATCTTCCCAAATTGTTATTACTTATTAGACCTTGTAGGTTGTTTTTATCGTTGGCCCAATGGACTTTGACTACCATCTTGCGAAGTCGCACTTGAAAACCTATTAACAGGTCATACAAATTGAAATAGCCTTCCGATAATCTTTAAAAGCTTGTAGGTCCAATTTTCCATAGAAGTTTGTTGTATTTCGATGATGTTTTTTATATATTGTCTTTAAGCTTATGTGTATTATGAGTTTGTGACTTATATGGCCTTAGTAGTTTTTCTGCATGTCCAACTCATACATATACTATGTAGATTATGCTGATGATGTGATGGAGCATGATGCCTAATATATATTCGGGCTAATTATAGATTACGTTTTGTAATTAGCTATCTTTAGCATCTTGATCCCTATATGGCAACAACAAATTTTTTATGACTGTCCTTGTTATGTAGGAAGAAACACAAGGCTTTTTTCCTAGAATGTAGGGCATGGATTTTTGAAGGAAAAACTAGCATATGAAGCTTCTTTTCCTTAACCACTTAGGTTATGAACCAAATAAATGAAGAGATGGACTCTTCTCTAGATATTTTGTCACGACCCAAGCCTGATGGGCCAATTGGTCTGTCAACATTGTTGAACCTAAACCATTGAAAAAAATGCTAAAGATGAAGTTGACAATAATAAGTCCACTAGAGCCTTATAAGTCAATCTTAATCTTGCCCACTTCTGATGTGGGACTAATCTAGGGTTTTATAATCTCTCTTACTCAAGGGCTTGACATCTATATCGAGACCCAACATAGCTCATATCAAACTCTAGTGTGGTGCATGTGAGCAATAGCCTGGTGGTGGCTCTACGCCTTGACGAGTTATAGCCCAACGATGACTCGATCCATTGGTAGCCTTATTCTACTTAAGCCTCTTATCATGCTCCAATACTAGGTCAGCTTTGATATCATTTGGCATGATTCGAGCTTGATGGGCTAACTGGCCTGTCAATTTCGTTGAGCCCAAGTCATTAGTCAAAATGCTTAAGTTGAAATTAACAGTAGTATACCAATCAAACCCTTATAAGTCAATCTTAATCTTGCCCACTTCCAATGTGAGACTAATCCGATGTAACATATTCAGTTTTTAAATTTAAGTTCTTATAACGACATGGCTTGGAGGCACATTGGAGTTGTCTTGAAACTTGAACAATAACCATCAAGGAAATCTTAGTGTCTGATGTTGTTAAAAAAGATGGAACTTCTTTAAATAGTCTCTTTGATTTTCTGTTTAGATGTAATGGTGCATTTACGTACTTTACAAGGTTGAAGGTGATAACAATTAACAACCATTCTGATTGGGAGACTAGAGTTGAATATATTAGGTTTTTTTGGTATTAGGCTTCTGAACAAGCAAATAAGATATGTATAGCAGTTTTACTTTGATTTTTGCTTGATAAAATATCATTTGAGTGATTGTACTTGTTAGATATTGTTTACATGATTAATGCACCATGAAGAGTAAACTTAAAACCATTATTTGTTACTTCTTGTTAATTATGTTGATGTATTCTAATTAGATTAAACATATATATTGATTCTGAAAAGTTTCGTACACCAATGTTCCTTATGTGTTCCATTCTAGGGAACTTTTTATTATTCCAAGTTACTGAAATTATGTTTTACAAAATGATTATTGTTTTGGAATTATTGACTATCCTTTATTTTCGAGGATAACAAACTGACATGTAGCTGTTGCTTTTGAAGATGGTGGATGGAATGGCAACAATATGTGGGTTTAGACCAGTCTGATGATAATTCTAATGAGGGCCTTTTTGGCATCCCTCGTAGGCCTGGAGAGGTTGATAATTCTAATCTTGTAGTGAATGAATCAGCCATGGAAGGTAATGAATTGGAACTCAAAAAAAGTCTGCAGGAAGGGGAAGATTATAGTTTGGTTCCCCAAGAAGTTTGGATGAAGATTCTAGAATGGTAAATTCAATTTTGCTATTCTTTCTAAATGAAAATTTATTTTACTTAATTCCATTTAGAATTTTTTTCACAAAACTATCATTAAGTATCATTTTACAATAATAAAAAACTAACATCGACTATGTACATGAACCCTCCCTCAAATCCCACATTGGTGGAAGCCCATGCATTTTCCATCCCTTTAGATAGGCCTTGTTGAGGTATGTTTTGACTACCTTTTGATCCATGAATCACACTAGGTGAAGTAACATTTACTCTTAATGTGTTTCAAATATTAAATATTTTCTTTAATTACCAAAGTTAAAGTTATCTTTCAAGTATAGTAAGCAACTCAAAGGGTGCTAGAGGTATGTGGATTAGATGTTTATATTTAGGTTATCTTTAGAAGTTTGAAATTTGTTTGTGTATATTTTTGTTGCATCATGATGTTTATTGTGCTATTTTGAGGAATTGATACTATGCACTTTGCTAGTGTAGTCATCTCCAAGATGCCTGCAATATTGACATACATATAGGTGTGTACCAGTCTTTTATTGTCATAGTATGGCACTGAGATGTATAAACTATAAAGGTTGTTGTTAAGGCTTAGGGATTGGGAATAGAATTGATGAAAAGAGGGACAAAGAAAAAGAAAACAAAATATAAGGAGGAGGATTCAGTAATTGTGTGATTTATCAAAAAAATTCCAACTCAGAACAATGAATTAATGGACCATGCAGATGTAGATAAGAAACATATTGATGGACCACCAATCATCCTTTACCTTTTATATGTGTCAAGATGCATATCATGACAGTAAGAATTTCACCATCAATTTCATGAGCTAAGTGATCTATCACTAGTAACTTTCCGAGATTGTGAGTTAATTCTTCCTTGAAGATCTTTTCATTCATTACATCAATTCCTATATGAAGGGCCTGTGACGAGTATTATTGTGCATAGTATCCCATCTTATGATAGTTAAAGAATGAATTAACAACGAAGGCTGTCCTTGTGCTATCCCAGGGTTGCCCAATGGATGTATTGCTAAATTGAGTTACAGTGAGTTTTGTATTTGTAGTTTATAAGGCTTGTTATTTTAGCGGTCCTACTTGACGTGAACCACCCAAGAACCAAACTTCTTATTGTCCATGTTCTAAGGACATATGAGCAATATATTATTTTTGAGAACATGAGCCTCCATATATGTTTCAGAGACTCTAGAATATAGATTAGATTTTTCCTAATTTTGAAGTTTTAGTCCTGTCTGAAATCATGAGATAGTTTGACTAGTGATTTTTTTGAACACAATCATCAATTCATCAAGCTTGTTGATATATTCAGCTATCAATATATTATTTTGATGCAAGAGTTGTCTGTCAAATTATCTCTTATGAATGATGCAAGAGTTTTAGTTTTTTATTTACATATCAATGATTTAAAAAGCGCTAGCGCTAGGCGCTCGCCTGAGCGAAGCGAGACACTCTGAAATATTAAAATATAAAAAATATATAATATAATTATTTAAATAAAAATATGATATTAAATTAAAAATCTACTGTTAACAATATATTACTTACTGTTCACAGTAGTTAGAGGGGGAGAAAAGAACTGTTAAAAAGTAACAGAAGGAGATAAAAGGGTCATTGACAGTGGAAATTGATAGTGGAAAGTGGCAACAACAACGGTGAGAAGGCAGCAATGAGAAGCTGGCAGTAGCAGTGGTGGAGGATTAGTTTAAGACAATTGCCGCAGTGGCGGATGCTACGTAGAGTAGCAACGGTAGTGGCGGAGGAGCCTGCGGTCCTGTCCCTTGATAGTGGAAGGAACTGCACACGGAGTGGCAGTGGAAGAAAGCTACGGGCTCTTGCTAGGCCGTCGGACCCGTCCGTTAGTGACAGAGAAAGGCTTTGTCGGTTGCGTATGTGGTGGAGGCAGCGGCAGAAAGCATCGGCAATGGAGGCAGAAGCAATGCTAAGGTTGGCTCGGGGTCGTGCAGGCGTGAACGGTGGATTTTGAGGGGTAGAAACTATGTTAGTTGGTTCAATCGAACTAACTAACTACTATTGCCTTATTTGAACTGGGCGCTCTCCTAAAGCGCCCGACACCTGAGTTCGGGCAAGCGCCTAGGCGATGCCTCATTAAAGCGCGTTGCTTGGTCCACACATGAGGCGCTTGGACCTCGCCTAGCCTCGCCCCGCCCGAGCACCTATTTAAATCAAATTTACATATCTTCCCAAATTGTTATTACTTATTAGACCTTGTAGGTTGTTTTTATCGTTGGCCCAATGGACTTTGACTACCATCTTGCGAAGTCGCACTTGAAAACCTATTAACAGGTCATACAAATTGAAATAGCCTTCCGATAATCTTTAAAAGCTTGTAGGTCCAATTTTCCATAGAAGTTTGTTGTATTTCGATGATGTTTTTTATATATTGTCTTTAAGCTTATGTGTATTATGAGTTTGTGACTTATATGGCCTTAGTAGTTTTTCTGCATGTCCAACTCATACATATACTATGTAGATTATGCTGATGATGTGATGGAGCATGATGCCTAATATATATTCGGGCTAATTATAGATTACGTTTTGTAATTAGCTATCTTTAGCATCTTGATCCCTATATTTTCAAAAGTTACATTGAGATCCCGATACTTATGAAAGTGAAACATTTAACCCCGTTGCTTCAACAAAACCTCTTTTTTTGATTTTTAACCTTATAAAATTATCTTTTTAATCTTATATAAGGATTTCAATGTTTCACTTTCGTAAGTATAGGGATCCCAATATAACTTTTAAAAATGTAGGGATCGAAATGCTAAAGGTAACTAATCGCAATATAATTAGCTCCATGCATTGAGATCCCTATACTTACGAAAGTAAAACATTTAACTCCGTTGCTCTAACCAAACCTCTCTTTTTGATTTTTAACCTTGTAAAATTATCTTTTTAATCCTATATAAGGATCTCAATCTTTTACTTTCGTAAGTATAAGGATCCCAATATAACTTTTGAAAATGTAGGGATTGAAATGCTAAAGGTAACTAATTACAAGGGCTAATATGTAATTAGCTCTATATATTCTGTCTAGCCTGTACTAAAAATGTGGTGGGTGATTTTTGTGGTTGTGAATTTCAGGACTGTGCTTCTTTTAAATAGAAATTTGTTTTTGGTCCAACTCATGATTAGTATGATTTGGGTTTTTATCTTCTTGAGTTTGATTTCGTACCCTTTAATGTTGTGTTCTTTTGGTATTTTGATTCAGTCTCATGAAATTCTAATGTCAAAATATTCATTTAGACTCTGACCTTTTATTGAGATTACACAACAGTTAATTTTTTTTTTGTACATCAGTCAAAAGACTTCTATAAGATTGGTCACTTCCTGTAGACATGATAAGAACTAGACTCATACCAAATATAAAGTAGGACAACTTAAAAGGGTGCTATGGGTTAGGTATTAAAAATAGAATTGTTGAGTCAACAAAGGAACAAATTAGATGCGAGGATTTGTAAAATACACTTGATTCACAGAGAAACCAATTTGAAACAATGAAAACACAAGTAAAACATATTTAAAGGACATGCTGGTATTGGTGAGAGAGAATGACATTGATGTAACATATTCCCAAATTGTTTTAATTGATTGTGAGGTTCATGAAATGACTCCAAGTTCTCAAAACTCGCTTCGGGTTCTTTTATTTTGTGGAGAAAGAACTTCATTGACTAGACCATATTCATTGATGTCCTTTAGATCTCCAAGTACAAGAAGGAAAGGAGAACTACAAAATTAAGAAAGGATACAATAAATGAAAATTCATCAAGGCAAATCTATTATTTCTTCCTTACTTCTTTTGGGAAGATATATTTCTGCATCTTTTTTTGGTCAAATAATCTTCCTTGCAAAGATATTTGGTTGATAGAGTTTCTGTTTTTGTAGAATCTTTAATCATGATGAAACTTTATTGTGGAGTTGGTATTTTCAATCATACCTTGTAATCTTTAAGCTAACTCAAATATTGTTCTCTTCCAACTTTTCTTGTTGGCTTCCTTTTGTTTTCCTTGAGTAATCTAGTAATCTAGGAAACTGGAGTAGAAACTTGGGAGATGCTGCTATGTGGGAATTTATGAGTTTTATAGAACTTCCTCTAATATACAAACCAATAGCGGACTCGGGAAGATGATCTGATCTCATCATCAGCTCCTCTTCCCTCAGACACCTAGGGGGACCAGGATCAGAGCCAATTTTCCGATCTGGGAATTGGCTCTAGGCTCATACCGACTCGGGAAGTCTCTTCTTGCATGAGCTACTTCCCTCAGACAATCGGAAAGAGTCTACAAGTCCCAATTCCTTCACTATTGGGAGTTTTCCTCGATAACATAGATAACAACTTACCAAAATTATCTTAAAGAAAAGAAAATAATAAAGTTGATTAAAATGGACTGCCACTTGCCAGAGTGTGACATTCCTAATTCAGTTAGGACTAATATTAAGATGCAATACCGGCTAATAGTTGTCATGGCATCTAACTTATGCGATGCTGCCACATTGCTGACTTTCTTTTTTTATAATGGTTAAAAGTAAGCTTCCATTTGATAGCATTTTGTTTCGTGTTATAATGACAATGGAGTATGCAGTTCTTTTGTTTAATATTTTTCTTTTGACTTAATCTTTTGTAAATGGACCTTGATTATTTTGTAATAGGTACCAAGGCGGGCCAGAACTACCTAGAAAAGTAATTTCTGAGGGTTATATTACCGAGAAGTTCAATGTAGAGGTTTATCCTCTTTGTCTGCAATTAGTTGATGGAAGGGACAAGTCCCAGAGAGCTATAAAGATGAGTAGAATGGTATTTCCTATTGCAGTATTTTAGGTTCATGATTAAGCTATAATATATATATATATATATGTATATATCTCCTATTGCAGTATTTTAGGTTCATGATTAAGCCATTATATATATATATATATATATATATATATATAATATTACTTTTCACTCATCATCTTTGAGAAATAAAATGTTTTTCTTATTTTTCTTTTGAGAATTTTTTTTTCTGTGAATCTGGTTGTAATTTTTCTAAGATGTCATTGCAGACAGGAAGATTAATAATAAAGGTGCAGGTTTCACTTATTGTAGAATATGTTTTCAGAGAGCAATGGTGTTGTTAAATTGTTTGATGGGTGCTTTTATATAATAATTTTATGTATTGTTCATATTTGTGTACTGCATATATCTTTGTTAGACATATATTTGTGTAAATTGTGTACTCAGTGTCATGAATCCAGAGACATGTTTATTAGCTGGTATTGCATCTTGAGATTAGTTGTAACTGAATTAGGTATGTCATAAGCCTCCTTTAAGCTCTATATAGCTATCCGCCTTCTGGAATTGGGCTTGAAAATTATTCTTATCAAACTAGGTTTCCGACTAAGTCTACGCTCAAGTCATGGTCAGGGTTGAGCCTGATTGACTTTGCAATGTTCTCTGTCATTTTTTGATTGATAGATACCTTTTAATTATTTGCAATTTCAAGGAAACTAGCTAAGTTGAAAAATACGTTATGTTTGTGCATAACAAATCTACAGTAACAGTTTTCTACTGGCACATTAGCCAAACTGTGGCTTATTTGTTTTGATCAGCCCATTTCGGGCGATATGTAGGAAATAGGTCAGGTGATATATTATCGGATATGGTTGAAACTCATGCTGTGTGGGTTGATATGATCGTCAGAACTTTACCAATACCAATCCAAATCGGGTCAAGTTTGATCCCAACTGTAAAACTTGACCATTGGGGCATCTTTTGGGGCTTTAAATCTCCTCCCCCCTCTTTCACTCACTCTCATTTATTCTCTCTTTATCACACTCTCGCTTGTGATTAATGTTTCTCAATCGGCGATTAGTGGTAATCAAGCTATTGATTTGGATAAAAGAGGGATTGAAACTCGGGATTCAATGTTTTTTCTTTTCAATTTGAAGGTATTTAGCTTTTTTAATGTTTTATTTATCATTTCGTATAATTAGAAGCATATTAATGCTTATTTTTGAAGATTAAATATAATTAAGGACATTTATGCCTCATATGCACTCTATTCTTATTTAAATACAATGAAGTTACCATTAAATTAGGATAAATGGGTTTTTGTGATTTTTTTACCATTTTTTGTTTCGTTTCTGAAAACTGGTACATATTGGCATATACTGGCATACAATATGCCAGTACTAACCAGTATGTACTGGTCGGACCATGGACTGATATCACCGGTTGGCGTGGCATGATGGTCCATGCTTCATGCTACTAACTTAAGGTTTGCTTTTGCAAATGGCTCTATGCCATACCCATTTATTTGCAGGAAAAGAGGACAAGACATACTTGCTATTCTTCTCCCTCTTGATGAAGGGCATTTGGCTCATGTACTGTGTAGGCTGTTCTTATTAACACAAGGTACAAGCAGATGTATGTGTCTGTCCTCTTTCTACGGCAGGCATCTATATTTAGACTTGTATGTATGTGATTTTCTACATGTTTTGATCTTCCAAATGAATATGGTTGGGGGCAAGGTTTGAAATTTCGTACCGTACCGGCGTTTCGACATTCGCTCGGTACGGTACGATACTATATACCGAGCAGTATACCGTTCGGTATATTGCTCGGTATATATATATATATATATATATGTATATGTATATGTGTATATGTGTATATGTGTATATGTGTAATTCGGCGACGTCGCCTCTCTCTTCCCCAGGGTGACATCGCCTCATTTATATATATATATATATATATA
>LVTN01000145.1:271330-298951 GCA_001649415.1 Musa itinerans
TATATATATATATATATGTTGCACTTGTTGCCTCCACATGATAAATGCTTAGAAGGAAGTTTTAAGAAAGTTATGCAGTTTTGTACTTTGTTTGAACTGTAAAATATATTGTATGGATGCTGACTTGCATTTCCCATTCATGTCAGGCTTCGGTGCGTGAGCTTTATAACCTGGTTTGCACACTTCTTCAACTAGGGCAGGAGAAGGCATGCCTTCTATGGAACCATGAGATTTGGCACCATCAGTATCTTTTAACTTGCATCTCAAGTGTGTTTCTTTTCTTTTTTATTTCATAAGGTTTGCATCTGGGATTATTACAACAAAGCTAAACATCAACTGCTGACCAACTATGATCAGACTCTTGTGGAAGCTCAGTTGCTTATGGACCAGGAGGTGAGGATGCTTTGTTGTATTACTTTCTAGATAGTGGCATGTTATTGGTCATGGTTCAGTTATGGAAGAGTACGAGAATCACCCATGATCCTGTAAGAGGTGGATACTTATGATATTCTATGATGCTGTTCAGGCAGCTGGGAGCTGTTATTCCATGTCCTTGAACTGATGCCAAATTGCACCCAACTTATTCCTTCTGCTTGATGCTTTGGTTCTTTTGCATACATGATTCATTATATTAACTCACTTATCCACTACCTGGATACTTAATTTAGATGGTGCCTATTACGTGCCTTTTTCAGTCTTCGGGGCTTAATATAAATCGCTATTGCTCTGTTCTTTGATAGTAGAGGGTAGGCCTTGGTGCCATCTATTGGTTGTTTATTTGTGACTTGCATTACTAGGGTTTAGGTCTTTGAATTAACTTCTCTATTTGGAAAAATTGTATACGTGGAGCCTCTTAGATTCTGCATCGGCAAAGAGCTTCTTTCTTCAATACTGAGTTTTTGGTATGATGTAGTTTTGCTAAGGATTAAAGTGCTACTCGTACCATGGTAAATATTGCGACTATGAGAAAGAGGCCTGAAACTAAGGTTGGCACTAACATGCTTACCATATATGCTAATGTTTCTCCTACTGTACTAATGTACTGTCATGGACAATCGTTGCTCACCCGCAACACCTCCGTCAATGGGTCATTCATCACTTTTCTTTGCTTGTACATATGTTTTGCAACATGTTTTGCTTTGTTTTTGTGTCTTTTTGCTTAAAAAATGTGAGCAGGAACAATTTGCAGGGTTGTAGAGTGGTCGCTCACTAGAATATGCAAAATTGCCTTAATATGTCTCGGTTTTCGTATGCCATGGCTTGTTTTCTATGGGTTGCTGGGTGGAGCAAAACGTCAACCATCTCAACCAAGGTTCGTAATTTCAGTCCGTACTGATGTACCGAGGTGTACCAATGGTACACTAGGGGCATACCGAGCGGTACGCCAAAAATAGCTGAAAACACTAATGATTGAAATTGATCAGTACCACCCAGTACAAGTCAGTAACGATCGAAATTTCGATCGTTGCTGCTCTATATAGCCCCGTATCTCTTGATACGCGGCCAAAAATTTGGTACCACTTAATAGCGGGCGGTCCGCGTACCAAGAGGTTATTGGACGATACGTACTGCTCGTTCTAGGTGGTACACATCGAAATTTAAAATCATGATCTTAACACCCCAGAACCCCCCTAGGTGGTACCTGGCTAGATGGGGGTTTGGGGTAGTATTGGGTGTTGATTGGATTCACAAGTTCACATATAAAGTCATTGGTTTCTCTTTCCTCCATTTTCTCTCTTGCCACCTTGTGTTTGTTGAATTGCTTGTAAAGTTGCCCTTTTCGCTTGACGTTATGATTTCTTCATTGTTCGTTTTCGAACGAATCAATTTGCTCTTTTACAGGTCCTTCGAGGCTTGAGTGAGGATGCAACTGGGCTGAACCTTTGCGGATGGATAGTGCAAGGGTGTCTCACGACTTAAGCAATTTTAGCTAGGTCTGTGACATTGTGGTGGCAGAGTGGTCAAGCAATTCTAGCAAACAATGAAAGTTCGTAATTTTGCCATAACGAAGCATTGTGGTGAATCGAGCAAGATAGGGCAAGCTGGACCATTGCCCTAAGCAGCCACAGGTGGGCTACAAGTGCAAACTTGCTCTCAAGCTGTTGGAGCCTCTCAAGAGGAGTGTGGTAGCGAAAATGGCGAGCGAGAAGTTGGCTATTCTCCACGAGTGGAGGAAGCGTAATCCAGAGTGCCAACCGGGAAAAGAAGCCATAAGGAGAGGCTTATAGCTGCGGAAACCCACCTAGACGTTCTTGAAGCAAGTCTAAAGAACTTTGCCTAGGCCAACGAAGGCTTCTTGGGATAGAAAACTCACAAGAGGAGGTGAAATCTCGGATCGACAAGGTTGAGTCCCAAGTAGATCAATTGACAGAAGACACCAAAGACTCCGTACAACACGTACACGAAGTCGTGGCGGAACTCACATCCAGGATTGTATTGCTCACAAGGGCTTTTATTGCGGGAGGGAGCAACACCCACTTTGCTCCGCCATAAAACTTGAGGGCACTTGAGATGTACTGATATGGGGGTGCCAGGGATGCACCTCGAGAATTTCTTGTTCGACATGGAATAATACTTTCGAGCTATGAGGCCCGATTATAAAGAATCTAAAGTTCTGATAGCAACCATGTACCTAAATGAGAATGCAAAACTTTAGTAGCCAACATATTGGGAAGAGATCCAACAAGGACAGTGTCGAGTGGACATATGGGAGGACTTGAAGCGAAGTTGAGAACAAAGTTCCTTCTTGAGAACACAGAGTTCGTCGTGAGATGGAAGCTAAAACGACTTCGCCAAAGCACTTCTATTCGAGACTATTTAAAACAATTTTCTGTAATAATGTTGGACATACAAGATATGTCTGAGAATGATAAGCTATTTAGCTTCCTCGATGGCCTGAAGTCGTGGGCACAACAGGAACTGCATTGAAGGAAAGTCACCGATGTGGTCGGAGCAGTCGTAGCTGCAAAAAGACTCACCGACTTTGTTTCATTGGAGGACTCGGGGAAGAAGAAATAATCTTCAGGAAATCCCCTATTTAAATATTCCCAAGGGAAGGAGTCTGGAAGCGAATCAAAGAAAAAGAGTTCCCACAAAGGGTCGAGTTCAAAAGATAAGACCCCAAAATATGGTAGATGAACTGCATATGGTGAGGGAGTTCCTATAAAAGCAAGCACTCAATGCATTGACAACATTGATCCATCCCCCCAGTTTACATAAGGGCAAGGCTGTTGCCCTTGGTTTGAGTAGTTTGGAATCTAGCAACGACAATGAGGTGTCGCAAGGACCTCGGATGGAAGCAATGCGTTGCGGGTCAAGTGGGGGAATCTAGCAGCGACGATGAGGTGTCGCAAGGACCTTGGATGGGAGCAATGTGTTGTTGGTCAAGTAGGGGAGAACATGAAGCCGAAACAACAAAAAGCAAGGGGCAACAAGTTGATGTACATGGACATCAAGCTAAATCGCCGAACAAGTTGTGTGATGATGGACACGAGCGCTACCCATAATTTTATTGTCGACCAAGAAGTAATGTTACTTAGGCTGAACTTAGAGAAGACCCCAAGTTGGATGAGGGCTGTGAACTTGGAGGCTAAGCAGATCTTTGGACTAGTAAAGGGGGTCCCTATCAAGATCGGGACGTAGAGTGGAAGCACAAACATGATGGCAGGGTCGCTGGACGACTTCCAAGTGGTTCTAAAAATGGAGTTCATGCACACGGTGAAGTTGGCTCCAATGTTGTTCCTAAACTCCCTATACCTAATAGGAGGTGACAACTCTTGCGTGATTCTAGTTTCTTGAGGAACCAAGAACCCACAACAAATATCTGCTTTACAACTAAAGAAAGGGGGTGCAAAAAGGTGAATTAACTTTCGTGGCTCTAGTAAAACTAGAGCCACTTGATGTGGGGGCCACATGAACCTGTTGCGGTGACGGACCTTTTGAAGTAGTTCACTAACGTAATGCCACTTGAGTTGCCAAATAACTTTGCCGTTATTCAGAGGCGTGGATCATCGCATCGAGCTGGAGTCGGGAGTGAAGCCTTTAGCGAGATCATCATACTACATGGCTCTTTCAGAGTTGGTAAAGCGCAGGAAGCAATTAGATGAACTGCTAAGCGATGCTCTCATTTGCAATTTTGAAGCACTATTCGGAGCTCCAATTAGCTTTCAGAAGAAACAAGATGGGAGCCTTCGACTATACGTTGACTATTGGGCGCTAAACAATATGACAGTGAAAAACAAGTATCCCATCCCACTCATCACGAACTTGTTTGATTAACTGGTAGGGCAAAATATTTCTCCAAACTTAACCTTTGGTCGAGTTATTAGCAGGTGTACATTGTTGAAGGTGACAAAGCAAAGACTACTTGTGTGAGCAGGTATAGAGCGTTCGAGTTCTTGGTGATGCCTTTTGGCTTAACCAACGCTCTGGTCATATTCTGCACTCTCACGAACCAACTATTCAAGTAGTATCTAGACAAGTTTGTGATTGTCTATTTGGATGATATTGTCGTTTACAGCTATAAATGCTCAAGGAGCATGTCGAGCACCTTCGAAGAATTTTCAAGGTTCTCAGGGAGAGCCCTTTGTTCATGAAAAGGGAGAAGTGTTACTTTGCTTAGGCGAAGATTTTATTCTTAGGGCATCGAATCGGTGAATGTTCTATTCGGATGGACAAATCGAATGTGCAAATACTAAAGAAGTTATCGAAGCTAAGATCCTTGGTTTCGTCAATTATTATCGGCGCTTCATAGTTGGGTACTCGAAGCATGCAACTCCACTGATTGAATTGCTGAAGTAGCAGCCTTGGTGATGGTTAGATGAATATGGAGCAACATTCCAAGACCTAAAGGCGGCTATGTTAGAAGAATAAGTACTTAAATTGCCGGACTATGGGAAGCCTTTCGAAGTCCATACAGATGCTTTGGACTATGAGAGTTGCATGCTCAACGAGACCGAGTGGCGGTATCCGGTGCACGAGAAAGAGATGATAGCGGTGGTCCACTGTCTACGAGTATAGCAACACTACCTTCTTGGAATGCGATTTGTGTTAAGGACAGACAATATCGCTTTGAGTTATTTCCAAATTCAGAAGAAGCTATCCCTAATGTAAGCACGATGGTAGGACTTCCTGGATGAATTTGATATGGCAATGGAGTACAATCCCAGAAGAGCAAATGTTGTAGTTGATGCATTGTGAAGGAAAGTGGAGTTGGCGAGTGTCGTGTAACTAAAAGTCAATTGCACTTTAACTTTCTTTTCAGGATCAGGGATGCAATGCACAGTGATCCTCAAGTAGTAACCCTAATGTAACTGATCAAAGAAAGCAAAACATGACAATTTTGGGTCTAGGAGGGACTCATCTACACTAAAGGAAATAGAGTTTTGTTCCTTGAGTGGATAATTTGAGGCGTGAACTTTTTAGAGAGTGTCACGATTCCCTTTGGGCAAGACATCTGGGTATTCACTGAACATTAGCTCTCGTGGAGAGGTGGCCGAAGATGGGACTGTTGTAAAGGAATATGTTCGGGCATGCCTTACTTGCCAACAAGTTAATGTAGAGCAGTGAAAGCTGATGAGACTTTTGGAGTCGTTGCCTTTATAAGGAAGGTCGTAGGAGAGCATTTCCTTGGACTTTATATCAAGGTTGTTGGCAATTACGGGACTCGAATCGATGCTTGTGGTGGTCGATTGGTTTCCAATACATGCAACATTTATTGCTGCACCCCTACACTGCTTAGTAGAGGAGGCTGCCAAGTTGATGATGAAGAATGTGGTGAAGTATTAGGGAGTCCCGCACAATATCATTAGCGATCAAGACACACGGTTCTTAGGACAATTCTAGATTGAGCTGTTCAAATTGTTGGGTTCTAAGTTATACTTCTCCATAAGTCTACACTCCCAGACGGATGGCCAAACTAAAAAAATAAATTCTCTCTCTTTGAGCAATACCTTCGGCAGTATGTGAATGTCAACCAACTGGATTGGGTGAAGTTGCTGGATATAGCCTAGTCCTCCTACAACTTGTAGTGGAGCTCTGCTTCCAATAAGAGCTCCTTCGAGATCATTACGGGACAACAACCAACAACTTCTCATACCTTGACGATTGGTTATACTAGGAGTAGCCCGTCAACATGTCACTTTGCAAAGGAATGACATTGAAATGCAGATATTGACTGGGCTTACTTGGACAAGGTGGCTAAAAAGATGAAGAAGTGGGTACATTTAGGAAGGCGACTGTAGGAGTTTAAAGTTGACGACTTGGTGCTGGTGAAGTTCCAACTAGCATAACTCTAGTTCTTTAGGCATAAAGTGCATAAGGGACTGGTGCACAAGTATGAAGGACTCTTCTTAATTTTCAATAGGGTAGGCAATGTCTCTTATAAGTTATAGTTGTCGGCGTGGCTTAAAATTCACAATATCTTTCACGCGAGCAAGTTGGAAAGCATACTACTCATATGTGCAAGATGCTTCCTGAAGTATTCCAAGTCGACTACCCCTCACCAGAGCCTCCTATGAAAATCAAGTTGATGTCATTTTAACGGATCTCAAGACAAAGCTACCCAACGGAGTAAATAGATCTGGTACTTAGAAAAGTCGTGAAAGCTTCCCCAAACAAAAGCTAGTTGGGAGCCTGAAGACATCCGACATGCTTACCAGCAAGCCTCGATAGTTTAACTAGGGGAGAATGTCACGGACGGTCGTTGCTCACCTACAACACCTCTGTCAATGGACCGTTTGTCGCTTTTGTTTGCTTGTACATATGTTTAGCAGCGTGTTTTGCCTTATTTTTGTGTTTTTACTTGAAAACCATGAGCAATAACAGTTTGCAGGGTTGCAAAACGATTGCTCACTAGAATGGGCAAAACTACCCTAAAATAGCCTAGTTTTCGTGTGCCATGGCTTGTTTTCTGCAAGTTGCAGTGCGGAGCAAAATGTCAGCCATATTAGCACTCTAGAACCCCTTAGGTGTTGATAGGATTCATAAGTTCACACGTTAAGCCCACGGGAACTTGCCAACATGCCCGATACTCTGTGAGCAGTTGTTTGCCGACTTGCGATTGTTCGTTTGCCTTCTAAAGTCGTTGTTTCCTCCTTTCTCTCTTTTCTCTCGTACACACCTTCTCTGCCGCTCGTTTTCGAACTAATCAATTTACTATTTTATAGGTCCTTCAGGACCTAAGCGGGGTTGCAACTAGGCTGACCCTTTATGGATGGATAATGTAAGGGTGCTATATAATTTAGGTAATTCTGGCTAAGTCCGTGGTAGTACGCTACCTAGAACTTGCTCTGGTGCGCATCAAGTTTTGCTTAAGATAGACCATTGAATGTGACCTTGTACATGGTGGAGTAGGCTTAAGATGATGCTGTGTGATACAATACAGGAACTGTGTTACGCTGATGAATACTGTCTTGGGTTTCAAGATTTAAATGTTAATTATAGGATCATGTGCCAGTGGAACAATAAGTTTGTTGCTGAAGTTAGCCATTCTGGAGCTCCTTTTCATTAGATTTTTCTGTATGAAAGTTTGCTACATATTCTCTGGTTGCAACAGTATTAAGAAATTCTTTATTTTCCTAGTATCATTAGACATTTAGAGATACAACATCAAAAATCAGAATGCTATTCTTTATTTGAATACTGCCTTTTTATTAATTTTCTTTGCAGAGAGTTTGTTTAGTTTGCTATGTTCTTCTTAATTGTGAAGAACCATTATTCTTTACTGATCAAGAATTTAATCATTTGTCGAAATCCCTGATTCTATGTTTCTTGAGGCATATTCTTGTTTCTATGTAATTGCTAACTCTTAAACGATGTCAGCTAAATTAATCTTAAGAAAACTGAATTCTATTGTTATATTTATGCTCCCTATGTTCTCTTTTATTAACTAAATTCAGACAGCACTAACAGTTCTAGACATACCATCTTATTTTTTTATTTGAATCAGTTGGTCATTCTGTTATTTCTATATACAAACAGGTTCTTTTTGAGGTTCAAGATGATAAGCCTTGGTCTTCTATTGCCAATATGCATTCAACAGGAAATGAATTGGCGTTGAGTCCATTCAAACCTTCAAGGCCTTCTGTCACAATTGCTGGGGGTCCTACAACATCTAACAGTTGTTCAACTGGATTTCACCCCAGTTTTCTACAGGGGAGTGGCTTTAATTCTTCACTTAGGGACATGGAGGACACTGATGATGGATTAAAGATTGATGGTCAAGGACTGACAGGATTGCATAACCTGGGTAACACATGTTTTATGAACAGCGCCTTACAGTGTTTAGTGCATACACCTCCTCTTGTTGATTATTTTCTGGAATATTACATTGAAGAGATAAACAAGGAAAATCCCTTGGGAATGCAAGTAGGTAACTTGCTGATTGGCACATAATTATTTTAATGTACTTCCTATAGAGAAGTTGTTGATGTCTAAGAGAGAATTTTAAATGGCTCCCACCATACAGCTTTTAATTCTTTTTATGCGCATCATACAGGGTGAACTTGCAATTGTATTTGGAGAACTGCTAAGGAAGTTGTGGTCATCTGGACAGACATCGGTAGCACCACGTGCATTTAAAGCAAAACTTGCTCAGTTTGCTCCTCAGTTTAGTGGTTATAATCAACATGATTCTCAGGTTGGTGACATCATTATCACAAATAATGGTTCTTTTCCCTATTTATCATTTCTGAGGATGTGCTTTCAAATTTGAATGTTTAGCTGCAGACTCATGTATATATACATTTGTAATCAAATGAAATATAAAGTTTGTGAAAAAAGTTGAACTGGAATTTTCAGACTGCCCATATTTCCTGTCTATTACTGCAAGCAATGTTGTTTTATCTAGTATCAGAATCAGTTTCCCTATGCTACATCTTAAGGTACATTGCTTATGAATTTGAGACTGTGGTGTTTGATGTTATCGTGCTTGATAGATTGGTTATCAGGTAAATAATTTGGTAGTTGATTGTGATCACAGGCATAACTCAGGATGGTCGGATCGGGTTATGCATAAACCCAGGCCAACTTTGGCTGCCAAAAATATGCCCATTGCCCAACCTAATCTGACCCTTCCAATCTGAGTGCAACTAATCCCTAAAATTAGAGTTCAGGTTGTATCTCTAGTAGCCCATGCAAAACCTAAACCGAGCACCACTCTGCCCAGGCCCGACTCATTGCAGGAAAACCCCAACCAGGCTTTGGTTTTCTTGAGTTGGCCCCAGGTTGGTCTCAGGTTGACCTGCTCAAGTTGCAGCTCTCTTTGTGATAGTTAGGAATGATTTGTCATTTTGTGTCCAATTTATTATGTTTTCTGGCTTTGTACTTGGCACTACTATAGGTTTACTACTATTGTCTCTTATGCTCATTTGAGTCTAAGAAAGCTAAGAAGGGTTGTTTCTACTTTCTACTATCAAGTATCAATATTTGACAATATCTATATTAAAGGTCAAACGTGTCCTGATCAGGACTATTTCAACCTTGAAGACAGTTTAGACTTTTAATTTGAAGTTGAAACCAACTTTAGATAAAGTGAATTACATTTTAATCTGCTGGTGTAATTTGGTTTGTTTTTGTTTATTTATTTGTTCATTTCAAATATCTTATTTTGATTTGGTTAGGTGGGGGGAGGTGGAATGCTTTCAAGCACAATGAGGACTTCTTTCAACAGATGTTCCTCCAAGGCCCCCTGGGGAATATGTAAGATGGGAATGTGTTCCCCAAAGCACCATTGGGAGATGTCTCATTGCCGAAGGAAAGCCCAGCCAAGTTTCTGATCTAAAAGACAGGAAGATAATAACTTGTTTTCCCTTTCTAGGATGCATGTGTCTAGTAGGAAAAATTGTCCAATTGGGGGACTCAATGTCTCAGGGAAGATTGTACTGGTACATGATTTCAGAAGACCAATTCTTTGAGTTGGAAAAGTCATATAATTGATCATAGAAACTTGATTGAGATCCTGAATAGATTGCCTAAGTTGCATAGTCATTAACATATTGCCGTAGGTCTGGGCCACCAGTTAATGAGCCATGTAGATCCTGGTGCAAACAAGAAAAATGAACAGTGTATTTCTAAGATGGACAAATTACATTTTTTATTTTTGACTGGACGACTAAGGCTATTACTTTTGGTTGGATCTTCTTTGTTGCTTCTATTTTGCTGACTTAGACTATTTTGGGTTAGTAATTAATTGTAGATCATGTTTTTTTTTCAGTTATTGACTTCATGACTAGTGACTACTACCATAGACTAGAGCATGATTTCTCTTTTCTCATAGTTTTTCGACATCACCATTTGGCTTAATCTTTTCTCCAGGAGCTTCTTTCATTTCTATTGGATGGACTGCATGAAGATTTAAACCGTGTAAAGAACAAGCCTTACATAAAAGCAAAAGATGCAGACAATTGCCCTGATGAGGAATTTGCTGAAGAGTGCTGGAAAAATTACAAGGCTCGGAATGACTCCATAATTGTGGATATCTGTCAAGTGAGATTTTTATTTAGTTTTATTTGCACTAAGATCTTGTTGAATTTTGAATAATTATTGCCATCAAACAAATTCAATCTCATTAGCTTAACTATTCATAATCCACTCTTGAAAATTCTTTATTGGATATGACAGTTGGCTTAGTTATTCTGTCTCCATACATTATGGCTTTAATGATTAAACTTTGTCTGTATCATCCTTCTTTAGGCATTACAAGTACTGTGCTTAATGATTTTACAAGTATTTTATCTACTGGCTCTTGAGGTTTCATAACACTCCTCTCTTCTTGAATGTTATTGCATTGTCATTCATGCTATGTGTTTTATCTGAGAAATCATATTTGAAACTTCAAATGATTGTAGAAGTTATGCTTTTGCACTCGGTTAAGGGGAAATACTCTTATCCTTTGATAACTTAGTGAACAACAATAGTCACTTCTTGGCATCATAAATTTTTTGAAGATGTTTCTTGTTAATCAAGATTTCATTAATTTCTTGTTGATCTTAGTGATTTTTTTCTTCTTGATTTTGGTAATATACAATCCATCGATGCTCTTGGGTTAACTATGAAGGCTCTCTAGTTCCAATATAAATTTTTTTCTGCTACTGAGGACTTGGGATAGACATTCTTAATTTTGTATTATACCATTCATTATGAACTCTAAGATTCATGGACCCTTATTAAGTTCTCATTAGCATTATGGTCTTTGCAAAGTTTATTATTCAATTTATGTCACTCTTAATATCTGATTGATCATACCAAGGTTTTAGATACTGGTCATATTGGTACTGGTAACGTATCAAATTGATATTAAAAAAATAATAAATTGATGTAATACTGCCAGGTATCATTGAACAAAAAGGATTTGAAAAAATGAATGATGTGTGTCAATATTGAGTCAATACGTTTTGATACCAGTATTTGATTGAAGCAATGAGTACCAGTCAGTACTTTCATTTGAAGAATTTAAGTAATTATTGTCCAAGGAAATGCATGGCATTTTATTTGGCTAGGTACTGATTTGTGTATGATTAGCAATGTTCCAAAATTTGTGTATGATGTATAGGTGGTCAAGCTACCACTACACATGCAATTCATTCTATAATGCTTGAAAATTATAGATCATTAAAAAGGACGAAAAGTATGTTTGTAAATTTAATAGATAAATACAGGCTGCGACCAAATGAAAGAACTATCTTTGATGTTTATACTACTAGAGAATATATTTCAGATAGATGTATTTATAATTTCAAAATACATAACAATATGTCTATAGTTATATTGACATTGACCATATTGCTGTGGTAATAATACAATATTGTAAAACAACAGAGTAAGGAGGAAACATAAATTGCATGTCATATTTACATGTCTGCATTTTCATATTTATGCAGGATGCATTGCTAAACCACAGAAGCAGTCGCCTACTCTGTGTACAGTGGCAGACATTCTATGGTTTACCCTTTATATTAGCCACATAACCTTTATGTGATGCAGTCATTTGAAAGCACACACAGATATGACTTCACAGAATGTTTACAGAACATTGTTAATAATACATATCCTGCTTTTTATTCTTTGACTTCTCTTCCATATCCATAAGTGACATCAGATGTCAAATAATCCATATATTACCACACATTGCTTTCAGGTGCAATTTCTGTTTGGTTAGTCTGCTCATTAACATTGCATTTGTTTGAAACAATATCATAACTAGGTTAACTTCAGGATTTTTTTTCATCTTAAAGAATCAATGTTTAGTATGAAGGATAATTTATGAAAATGACAGCAACAAAACAAGTGTGATAAATCAAGACTGTTTAGCCCATATATGTAGAGAAGGAAATAGGTGTGCAAACTGGTTGGCAAATTTTGCTAAGAGTTTGAAACACTCCTTTGTTTGGAAGGCGGAGTGGTCTGAGTTTTTGTGAACCTTTTTGTGTGCTGACCTCCACAAAACAGGTTGTATTAGAATTATAGAGTAACACAGCCTTTCATTCATGGTAAAAAAGAACATTTAGTGTCAATAGGGAGTTCTAGAACTGTCTTAATTGATTTGAACTCTTTCTTCTCTTTTTTGGTTAGATAAACAGGCCTTATAGACACTGAGATTTGTTTGCATACTTTTCTAGGCATTGTGTTCATTTGAAGGTCAGTGAGGACTTCTTGTTACCTTTCGGGATCAACATTAGGTAATTAAGTTAACCATAGATTTGATTAAATGTTAGGAATTTTCCTACATTCTTTGGGTCAGATAAGGATGAGATAGATTATAAAAAGAAAAAAGGAAAAATGGAGAAAAAGAGACGAGCAACTATTCCCAGAAGTTCACTAACAAGTAGGAGGGATGTCGGTGATGAAAGTAGGCAACGTAAGGGCTTTTAAAAGATCGACCTGTGGTTGAGTTAATGATACACTTTGCACTTCATAATGCAGTTCTAGTCAAGCTAGTCAAGAAGACAGTGAATTTTGCAGTTAACTCCTAAATTTTTTCATTATGGATGTTCGTTAGTGCTGGATGACATCAAGTCACTAATAGGTAAACCTATAGCTGATGGTCTGGGAGAATTTGAACTTTGATGTATGATAAATTCTGTTAGTGACACACAGTGCACTTTGTTTACAAAATGCTTGTTATGGAGCATCCACTATCACTGGAAAAGTCCAATTTAAAATATTGGTGAACCATACTTGTTTAAATCTCTGCTTAAATCTCTTTATTTTTTGTTTTTCTAAATCAGCAACATAAATGAACCATGGATCTAGGTCCTAAGCATGCCATGATATCTAGAATGAAGGCAGTGATAATGCACCTATGTATTGCGAATAATTTTATTGGAAGCATGTCCAAATCATACTTGTACTTGAAGGCTGAAGTGTGACTCCTCTTTTGCTTATTTATCTAGGTCTTTGATAAAGTTTTTACTCCTTTTGACCACGGTATGTTACTATGATATAAATCGGGATTAGATTTAAGAACAGACTCCTAGGGACATCAAACTGGCTATCGATTAGCATGATAAATGGAATAGACACCTAGGGATATCTGGAGTGGTTATTAGACATCATTAAAGGCCAAAGAGGACATCCAAACACAGAGAGGTGAACACAAACTCCAAATTGGTTAGAGACATTTAACTTGTCAAACAATGATTTTATATGTTATGAAGCTCTAGCATCCTCCTTGTTTTCATCAACCTGATAATTCACCATAGTTCACTATTTTGAAAGGCAGAACCATTATCTGCTAGTTCACTTTAGAAGAGTAAGTTTCGACTACAGAGCATTCATACTAGAGCTTCCTTTTGTGCTGTTTGTGCTGCTAACTTTAAGATGTTTAACAGTCTGACTAATATTTTCACCAAGTTCTGAGCATCTTTGTCAAGTTGGACATTTTCCTTGTTGAAGAAAGTGAAGTTTGGTGTCTAATATTCAAGGATTTCATTCAAGAATTATGTTGGTTTGTATTCCAAAATGCTAATAACAATCTAAGTAGTTCTGACGCAATTTTTTTGCTTTGACAGTGAAGTTATTTTGCCACCTGTTTCATATAATTTGGTGAGTTCATGCAACTTGAACCTTTTGTTTGAAACATATCCATGGTATCATTTTTAAAAATCTCAATACTATCCTGATTCAATGAATTTGCACTTCGTGGTACACTGGATGTCCATGTACTGACAATTTTTGCTTCTGTTTTCTTTGAACTGATCTTATGTTCTAATGGTGACTTATTATAAACCAATGTTCGCCATACCATGGCATCCCACCCGGTATGAGCGGTATGTAGTGATCCAACGGAGGACTGGTATGAGTGGTATATATTAGTCTATCGATACATCCCATCATACCATGTGTCAGTATGTCGTATGGATCGGTACGTATCATACCAACGGTTGGTCGGTACATCGGTATGGACTAGTAAGGTGAATCAACCATCACATACTTCCTGTTATCTTTTTTGATCATTATTGAAATAGTTCTTTGTAATTAATAGCTAGTGTAACTGATACTGCTATAACTTTAGTCTAATAATAGTGTTTAGTTGGTCTTTTATTATTACATATTAAGTTTTTGACACTTTTATGGCGGATTCAGGGCCAATACAAGTCAACATTGGTGTGTCCTGTCTGTAGTAAAATTTCTGTGACATTTGATCCCTTTATGTACTTGTCACTGCCACTACCTTCAATCACTACTCGAACAATGACTGTGACTGTGTTTAGTGGTAATGGGAGTTCTCTTCCCATTGCAATCACAATTACAGTACCAAAAAATGGTTGTTGCAAAGATCTGATTCAAGCACTGAGTACTGCATCATGTCTAAAAAACTCTGAGGCATTATTACTGGCAGAGGTAAAAATGTTGGTCTTGGTCATGTTCTTTTTTTATATCAAACATGACATTGTAATCTACGATTCCGCATTATGATACAGTTTCTTGCCATTTTCAAGGTTTATGATCAGCGTATATACCGTTACCTGGAGAATCCTTTTGAGTCTTTATCTAGCATAAAAGATGAAGAACATATTGTGGCCTACAAACTTCCTATGCACCATGAGAAATTACTGAGGCTAGAGATATTGCATAAGAAAGCAGAAAGGTATGGTCTCTCTCTCTCTCTCTCTCTCTCTCTTTGTGTGCATGTAATTGGGGGGACAATGCTATGTTGCTTACTGATATATGCATGCTTCCTTTTCCTTGTCATGATTTTGGTAGTTTGAGGTTCGCACTTTCATTTAAAAACTAATTAAGTAAAATTATTTTATTGTGTGACTGCTATTCTTCAATGTGGTTTCCTCTCAACTTGTAATATTACTTCCTAGGGCATGTGTTGTGATCTAAATATTAAAGTATACCAGTACTATGATTCAATCAGTGAAATTTGAGTACCAAACCTGTACTAGTCGATCGGCCATAGGCCTGGTCCATGTCAACATTCTGACATACGGTATGCCAGCATGTCCACAATACCATTTTGCTAGGGGAGAGGGGGAGGCAGGGAGGAAGAAAGGGAAGGAAGAGGCAGGAGGAAGAAGAGAAAAAGGAAAGAGGTAGTGGAGGATGAGGAGGAAGAGAAAAAGAAAATGATGAGTATGGTGCAGTTAGCTGCGAGCAACAGATGGATGGGCGATGTTGAGTGGGTGACGCAGAGGGAAGACAAGCTCATGAGGAGCCTAAAACCAAAATGATTGATGCCTTTATTAAGAGAAGAAACCAGCCCTGCATAAAGAAAAAGGAACCAGATTGCCCAAGGTGGGCTGGTATCCCTGCTTGTACAGGTAAAAATATTGGTCGGACCTGTCCGGTGAAATTGAATTCCTTGCTATGAATGACGTTTTTTTCTGCTTTGTCAGTTTTCAAGTTCATATCTAATCTCACTCACTCTTTTTGACTTATAATTTACATAGCGATTAATCTTATGTAAGTTCCTTTGATTATGGATTAAGATTTCAATCTGGTATTGACACCAGTCCTTAGGTGGATTGGTACTATATCAGTAGGTTACTCATATCATGCGTTGTTACGGGTTGGATTGATTGGAACCAGCTGGTATTTGACCGACTGACGAGAACTGGCCTATCTTTTTTCTCCAGCATGTTGTTGACTTGAATGAGTTTAATAAAAGCTGGAAACCTTCAGGTTTGCTGCTTGAATTTATTACATGTTGGTGAGAAAAATGTTGGTTGCTCTCTTTGGACCAAGGACTCGGTCACATTCTTTTTATAGTTCACAATAGTGTATATAGGCTAACCTATTTATTATCAGGCTAATGACATTTGCATAGGTAGATGAAAAAGCCACTATGACAGGTTTTTAGTATCACGTTTCTCTTAAGTCTTCTTAAGGCATCATGAAGTCTTCATGACTGTTTTTAGTCATGAGTTGCCTTATCAGTGTGTTGAAGTTATGTGGTCATCTGCTTTGCAGTAATTGTGATGCATGCTAAGTTATCTAAAATCTAAATGTAACTTAGCCTTTCAGGCTCAACTTGTCAATGTGAAAGCGCTGCATTGGTCCTTGCTTAGTTTGGACAGTTAAAATGACTGTGTTTTATATAAAATGACTGATAAAGTCTATTCAACAGTTAAGAAGATGCAGAATTTTCTTGGTAGATGGTTAGTGGCACCTAAACTGCTATTATTTAATCAAAATTGTTAGGGTCCATGGTGGTAATCCATTTTATGAACATGTGATAAGGTAAAATATGCTATAAAAATATGTTATTTCTAAATTTTTTAAATCGACATTTATTTTGCTTTTACAAATGTAGTATTTTCTTATTATTTAGAGATTAGTTGGTATTTCTTGTTGATTCCTGAGGTCAGTTTTATGGAATTGTGGATTTAGATTTATTATTTTGTTGAAATTTACACCATGACCTTTCATGCTATGACTTTCTCAGTGAAGCATAAATAAAAATTTTACAATTTTAGCTGTTTATTGTACTTCCCAGAAGGTCGTAGTTTATTGCGCTTCTTTGAACACCTTAAAATACTTATTCAGCGCATTTTTTTTTCCAGATTCCCATCTGAAACTCCATATAATGCCCATCTTAAGCTTCTTGGAACACCACTAGTTACATTCTTGTCAGTAGATTCCAGAACCGGAACAGATATCCATGCTGCTGTTCATTCTGTACTTGCACCACTGTTTCGAGAAAATGCACTTCCTTTGGTGAAGAGTCACAAAACAAGCAAAGATAATGGCCATGGGGCAAGCTTGGATGCTATTGTACTCTCAGATAATGGTATTCACTGTCCAAACGATAATATACCAACATCCAAAATGGAAGTAGAAGAGGTCAATAATGGTTTCCCTGCCATTCAACTCACATTGGCAGACGGGAATGTCATCAATAGAACTGCAGTTGATATTGATTATAATATTTTTCCAGGATCTTGTCTAAAGGTAGTGATGGGTTGGTCAGACAAAGAGCATGAAATGTATGATTTTAATTTCCTTGAGGATCTTCCAGAAGTGTTCAAGTCCAGTTTTATGTTGAAGAAAACACGGCAGGAGGCAATTACTTTGTATTCATGCTTGGAAGCATTCTTAAAAGAAGAACCTTTAGGACCTGATGATATGTGGTGGGTTCTCCTCCTACGTAGATCAGATTACATGTGATTTTGTGTTTTCTGGATAATTATTTTTTTCTTTCTTGTGTTAGGTACTGTCCTAGTTGCAAGGAACATAGGCAAGCAACCAAGAAGCTTGACTTGTGGAGGTTACCAGAGATTTTGGTTGTTCACTTGAAACGGTTTTCTTACAGCCGATTTATGAAAAACAAACTTGATACATTTGTGAACTTTTCTGTGCATAATCTTGATTTAAGCAAATATGTTAAGCATAGGACAAATGCTTCACAGTCTCATGCTTATGAACTCTATGCGGTAAGCAACCACTATGGTGGCTTAGGTGGCGGTCACTACTCTGCTTATGCGAAGGTCCTTTCCCAATTTTTCTCATTATCATTGTCAAATAGCGAGCTGCAGATTAACACTTTATAGTTGGTTGTATCTTTTTTCTTTAGACATAGAAGGCCTTGAAAATAATAAACGAAATTAAACTTTCAATCATTTAAATTTGTCAATGCCTGCCTGTAGCTAGTCTTTAATCAGTTTTCTTGATTTTTTGACAGCTAATTGAAGAAGACAGCTGGTACCATTTTGATGATAGTCATGTTTCTCCAGTAGAGGAGGACGAAATCAAGACTTCAGCAGCTTATGTCTTGTTTTATCGGCAAGTTGGAGGTGATTCCAGGATTGGTGCGAAGAAAACATTGCCCGGCCCACATTCTCCAAGTTTCTAAAAGCTAATCTGAAGTGGCAAGCAGTTAAATATTTGCATCACAATTCTTTTTACCTTAAAAAAATGGAGAGCTGGGTTGCTGCCTTCCACTGATCATGCTGTTTGTTGGTTGATGTGGCCGTAGCAGTCTGGTGCTCATCGTTCAAATTGTTTGATCTGGCACTTGATATCCCATCCACAAGCGTTTGCCAAATCAGGCCACACCATGCAATGGATAGGTAAAGTCGGGTAAAGGTTATTGTTTACGTTATTAGAAATTTTGGGTCAGGAAGTATTGTATTAGTTGATTTTTCATCTTTAAGTGATGGTAGTGAAGTTGACCAAAATGTTCATTATTTTGTTACCGTTTGATTTGATAGATTATGAACTAGAAATAGCTGCCACTACAATTTTCAGGTGAGGATTATAATCCCCCCCTTAAACCTCTGTTGGATACCTAAATCCGTAGGTAATTGGTGAGTGGTCACTCTGATTCCAAGAGAAAAAACAAAGAAAATAAAAGATATCTTCAATGCAGTAATAGATATGGCTCTTTTGCTGCAGCAAAATTGTCCGAGAAAACCTATATTAAATGTAGGCTCTACCATGTTGCCAGTTTGACAGATATTACAACTTAACGTGGAAACATTTTCTTTTGCCTCCACAATTTCTCTTCATTTTCAATTTAATATTGAGGAGTTTTTTTCTCCTTAATGTTCCAGTGGAAATATCTTTTTTTGCACAATTGTTTCACTTATCGTAGCATGTTATTTGACTTAATGCTAAGAATAAAGAGATGCACAGAAGACACTAATGTGACAAGTTGCCTTTCCAAATGCTTTGTGTAACCTTAGTAGTAACAAAAGTTAACCACGATTGACTGTAGTTTTACATTTATTGCTTTGAGTTAAAAGGACTATGTAAATGTCCAAATATTTTAATATACTTATAGTCAGTTTATAAAAAAAATCTTAATATCATTTAGAGTCTCTAATGAAGATATGCATGCCAAACTAAAATTTAGTGGGATATGTATATTTATATTTTATTAATTCGTCTAAATCAAGACTGCTAGTCTCCAATACAATAAGCCTTTAAAGAACTAAAAGGAGATGCTCCCCGGAGGTTGGTATACGAAATACAAAGAAAGGCGGTTCTGTTTATTTAAGTCTTACTTGAAGTATAAGAATTAGGGGGCATTCCTTATTAATTAGATAGAATGAGGGAAGCGCACTTTGATCTTGTTAGAAAGTGCGCCCATTAGTACTACTCGAAGATCGGATTCAGTAGGAGTGCGTTAGTCCGGTGGGATGGCTATATGTTTTTTTTTTCTCTTACAGGGCATTGTAGATCGGAAACTGATCTGCAACAGCCTGATTGATATCATCATAAAAAGAACCAAAACGTGAAAGAAAAATTTACAGATGTCCAAAATAAAATTATCTTGTTCACATCATATTCACTGTAATACAAAATATCAAACAAATTTGACGCATGAATGTGGTGATATAGGAAAAGTACTCGAATATTTTTCTTTGTTATTCACCACATTCGAATGGTGGCACATCAGAATCTGCCCTCAGAAGACCAACCCTTCTTCTCCAGTTCCGACCGCAATGCCTGACGCAAGTGACAAAGAAAAGGAATATGAGTGAATCTGCAGGCCGTGCTAACAACATCAAAATTATTCACTGGAAAATGTTTACCTTTATCCTCTTCTTATTGATGTCAAAGTCAAAGTTTCCGATACGAGACGCCGATCGGTATTCTACGATGGATTTTTTTCCCGGTGGAAACCAAAACTCAACATCATCTACAAACTGAAGCCAAAGATTCATAGATTAGGTTCATCGTTGATGAGTTGAACTGTGTTAAAGAATGTCTTGGTGGAGCAGTGACAAACACCCCCATTATGGGACTCTCGTATTCGACTCGAATGTAGTCTTCCCTTCTCTCTGCTACACGAGGAGTGAAATTGTCGGGCTTCAGTGAGGTCACCTGAATACACAAAAGTACAAACAGATATAGCTCCTTGATGAGAAATTATATGCACACAAACATTGCTACTCTTTTCTTGCTTCTGCGTTTTCATGCTTGACCAAAGATGATCCCTAGTGCATTTAAGATTTTGTATATTTGTCTCTTTGACTTACCACTTGAAGAAGCTCTGCGATCGCTTCATCTTTGTTTATAGGCTTTTTCCTGCGGCCATCTTCAGGATTGTAATTCCTAGGATTCAAAACACTTTCAAAAGTTAGAAACTCTCAATTTCCATGATCAAAGTCCCTTCTACCCCTTCAGAAAGATTATTGCCGAAGATTGTGAATTACAGAAGGTAGTATTATTGGAATGACAGCAGCAAATATGTAGGAGAGGGCATTAGATGGAAGAGACAAGATCCAACTTTTATACGAACAATATAATTAAGATTTCCAAGAAAAAATTGTGATTGTTTAGATAATTTCACAAAATCAGTTCTACAATTGTATATCAATCGCCAGTGAAACTGCACAAGAATAACTTATTTCAGGTCAACTCTTATTTCATAAAAGTGATAACAAACATGTATCGACAGATTTGCAAAAGAATTAAGTAGGACTAGTCAAGATCTTGCCACTAGATACATAGTGAAGCCTCTATTTGGTTCCTTATCGAGAACCAATTATAGAAGTCGCTCTGATGAATAGAAGTCAGCTTACCATGGGGGAGCATAGTGGTTGGCATCACTAATCTCCTCTGAAGTAGAGATGCAGTTATTGGTTGCAGGACACAATGCTAGAGATGGAGGGTTCTTCTGAATCCCGAGATAGCTGGGCTTTGTTCCACTATTCACCTCGACCAAATTGTAGAATAACTTAGATATTTTACCTTTAAGAAACAAGATGAATGCACAATCCAATCTTCATTAATAAAGAGATCTCACTATAAATTATCAGAAGCTTCTTGATCTATGTTCTCTTTCCTTATGATATAAAGAATATTCAATAACAAGGAAGCTATAAGTAAAAGAAAACATGCTAGAGGCTATGCTAATTATACAGAAATGAAACAAATGAAACTGTTATAAATTAATACTTCTTCTTGCACTTTAAGCTAGCCAAGGCTTTAATATTTTGATATTCTCTCCTAGATTAATAAATTTCAATTATTCTTTGCAAAGATAGGAATTAGAACAATAATTGGTAGTCTTCTCTGTTTTGTTGAGGTTGTAAATAATGTGTACAAATCAAAGAAACAGACTTCGTCAAAAATTCAAGGGCCTACTTCTTTTCATTTTCCTATTATCTTGGAACTTCCTGTTAATTCATACATGCTAAATTGAAATTTAGGAATGGGAATTCTCAATTAAAACACCGAGATGACTTGCTCAAAACCTAGATATTGTCTTTCTCGGCTACAAGTTTATCTTCAAGCAAATATTTTTGTTAATTTTGTTCTTCTTACTGAATTCATGATTTTCCATTTATACTGCAAGTCATGGAGATCTTAAGTCGAAAGTGTGGAACGAATTGACTTCAGTGGATTGCAGATTAGCTTCCTAGCGCTTGAATCCAAGAAAAAAGCATGATGATAGTACTGTCTTATTCCAGTTAAAACATTGGCATTACTTTAAGCTAAAAGAACCTCAATAAAGCAACAATTATGCATATCTCCTTTCATGTTTTACTTCTACTATAATATTCGTTTTAGTTATTTTGACTTCCTAGGGAACCAATGTGGTATAATTAACCTTTGTCAACAATTTTCTTTGTGTGAAAAAAAAAATGAAGAGTGTGGAGAATGCAAAAAGAAGTTCCTGGAAAAATGACATGCCATTTATATGGCCGAAAGCTACTAAGAAAACAAATTTTACTTTTACTACTTGGTTTGAGAGATAGAAGGTGTCTTGCATTTAGGACTTAACTTTATCATAGAAAGTGATTATTCATTTTTCTTGATTATTGAGATAATTGAATTGATAGTGACTCATCACAGTAGTAGTTTAGAAAAATTTCACATAGTTTTTACATAGCTCCTGAATATTTGTTGTTATACATGCCCAACTTGCGACATGGTCATTAATAAAAACTTGGTATAGAAAGTATCCTAGTAAATTGAAGGTATCATTGGCATATTCAAGCCAATCTCAAATTGCTTTATAACCATTCCCACCTAATATTCTCTTTTGCACAGTGAGATTTCAGTTGCAGGAAGATACCTCGAAATTCGGACAAAAAGTGAGAACAACTTACTTTAGTTGGATGAAATTGGGAGGTAAGAGCATCTCTGCAATACCATAAATTTTATGCACACAAATCAAACTCTCTCAAATTCTAATTCCTCTTTTAGTCCCAAATTTTAGCTGGTTCCCCATCAGCCCTATGTCAATTTAACCGATGTTTGCAGTAGGCAACCAATTCTCCTACTGAATCAAATTATGGTGAGGCATTTCCTGAGTCATAAGCCATCAAACAGCGGAAAGGGTGCACCGAGATACTAACCTTGGAAAAAATATATCACAAAATTCAAAATTATGCAATCATGGTCGTACCTCACGTTTTGTTATCTTGTTCTCTTATAATTCACCTTGATCGAATAATAAGCTCACATGGTCGAGCTCCCTTTAATGCATTTTCTTCCCTCCTGTTAGGAATTTGTATTCTTCGTAACAGAGTTGTATTGTTTTCACTATGATCGTAGCACCATGGTAAAGTTGCAACCGGGATACAATATTAAATATATTTAATAATCTTCATGTTGAGATTTTTAATTAGATAAGTATGTGTTAAAACGGGTCAGGGCTAACATACATACATGGGATTAGACATTGATGCAACTCAAAGTTTAAACTTTTCTAAGTTGGTAGTCAAACCCAATACATGATAGGTGAGTTCCGATCTTTAAGAATACGAGACTATTATCTATTTAGTCCTCTTTTCATGTCAATCTCACACATAAATAGTTTCCTAACAGCCGTACGGTGGTCCACAAAAAGAACATCTACTACCCTAAATGCAAAAGAAGTATAACAGACCAAAATGACCAGAAAGTATTGCAGGCAATCTGAGGGGACGGGGTCCAAAATGCAAGTAGCGACTACAGGAGTTGGTACAGTAGAAGAATGAGTACCTGAAGTGGAAGATAGCAGCCAATGCTGCAACTTCGCTGCTTCTCAGCAACACCTCCCTTGCAACCATACCCCACACCACATCGATCAAAAGGCAGTCCAATTACGACAAAGAGAGGGCAAGGCGCTCTCGGTGGAACGATTTGCAACGGAGGGGTGGATCGTGTTCGACTTTCCGTACCTTCTGCCTGGTCTGGGCTCGATCGAGTTGCTCTGAATGGGGTCGGTAATGGCAAATCTCGGACGCGGGCGAAACGAGCAACCGAGGACGAGTGCCTGCGGCGAGCCCATCGGCAGCAGCCTCGGAACGGTGGGATGGCGAAAGAAGAGGATGAGAGATATGATCCGGTAACGACAAAATTACATATCTATACTCTTATTGACCTCTCGAAATTTAAGTTGTTCGTAGTTTTCGTCGTCGTCGTCTATATCTCTCTTATATATATATATATATATATGTATATGTATATGTATATATGTATGTATATGTATATATGTATATATATATATATACGTATACATATATATATGTATACATATGTATATATATATATATGTATATATATGTATATACATATATATATGTACATACATATATACATATATACATACATATATACATATATACATACATATATACATATCTATTCATGTAGACAAGATCCAAGGTAGGCCCACGACAGATAGTTCGAGGTTGTCCCCCTTTTGTCACCCACGTCAACAACAGGTCAAGAGAGGTAGAATATTTTACCTCTTTGAATATTCTATCATTTTGTAACCGGGTATAAAAACTCATCTTCACTACGATGAGAGGGGGGCTTACTCCTTTTGACTACTCGAGTCTACACTCGTACACTTTGGGTTATTAACTTGGGCATTAGAGGGACCGAGTTGGGAAACCTCTCTTGACCTTTGTCTTGATACGGGTGGCACATCGAAAGCTCGGCATTTTCACCTCAATGGCACCTTGGACAACCCTGTGTATACAGGTCAGGATCGTGCCGGGCTAACAGAAAGAATGACATTTTTCCTCATCATTTTAGTGCTAGAAGGAGGGTCCGATGTCATAGAAACGCTTACTCGTCAGCCCTCTCAACAAACGCTCAAGTGAGGAAGCTCTACCCCCGACCTATAGTATTTTCACTTAAGAGGAGCAATAGCCACCCTTCATACACATGGATGTATCCACCTTGACGCAAAACATCGATATGGTACTAGTGCCTATTTAATGACCCAAGCCTCTCACCCTTGGCGACAATGTTGAACCACTTACTCATCTTTACTAAGATGTTCTTGAATCTCACCCTGTAGGTCCAGATGCTAATGGGTATAATACAAGTCATCGCCTTACTTTTGCCCTACCTAGCCCAATAAGCGACGTCGCCAGCTCAATCACCGCCAGCACCCATTGAGGTTCCCCAACCTGACGCAATCCTGACATCCCAGAAGCACCCAAGGCTCGCTGAACTGTCGACCGAGGGGGCACTTCGCTCCTCGATCGTGGAATGCAGCAAACCACACCACCAAACCACCCTACTTGAATTCGAGAACCAATCGGCAGATTCAATGAAGGATTCCCTATGGATCTAATTATGGTAGATGGACCTACGCTTAGAGGAAATACGAAAAGAGTTTCAACAATCTAAAGGAAAAGCGCTAATCGACCCCACCTTGGGTCGATCCTCATTCACTCAGAAAATTCAGAAAGAATTAATCTTAACAAACTTTCACCTCCCGTCGTTGGAGACGTTTGATACAATACCAACCCGATGGAGCACATCGATGTTTTCTGTACTCAAATGTCATTGTATAGCACTTCGAACACCCTGATGTGTCGTGCCTTCCCGACCACATTAAGAGGCTCAACACTAGAATGGTATGCTCATTTAAAGCCTCTTTGTACTAGTTCTTTTGCTCCATAATTGGGTGAAGGGTCATTCGCAATCGATCGAGCCAACAAAGGTTCTTCATTGTGGGAGTGGACTATTTCAAGAAATGGGTGGAAGCTGAGCCATTAGCATCGATCACCGAGAAGTAGGTTGAGGGATTCGTGTGGAAGAATATCATCATCTGCTTTAAAATTCGAGAGCCCTCATCAATGACAACGGGACTCAATTTAACAATATGAGGTTCAAGGAGTTCTATCAATCTTATGGGGTTTAATTGAGTTTAGCTTGATAGCCCATCTTTAAACCAGTGATATTATTGAAGTCACTAATTGAGCCATTCTTGAAGGGTTAAAAAAAAGGGTCATTAGAGCAAATGGTACCTAGGTGGACGAGCTACTAAGCATCTTATGGATCTCCCAAACGACACCTAAGATTGAGTTGAAAGAATCAACATTCGGCTTAGCCTTCGACATCGAGGCTGTCCTATCACCCGAGATAGTCTTCCCAATACCTCAAGTTGAGAGCTTTAATAAGGAAATCTTCGAAGAAGGACTTCGAGTTGTACTTGACTTGATTAGCGAGGTCAGAGTGGAGGCACACCTAAGGGCACTGAGATATAAAAAGGTGGTAGCCAAGATATATAACTAAGGTATTCGCCCTTGGAGAGTTGGACTAGGGGACCTGGTGCTCTATAAAGCTGAGGTCAACAGCCTCACTAGGTCCCGAGAGAAGCTGGCACCGAATTGGAAAGAGTTGTATCGAGTCATCGAGGTTATCCGAGATGAAACATATCATCTCGGGATAACAAAAGGAGTGGTGCTACCAAGGATGTAGCACATTGCAAACTTAAAGAAGTTTTACTCGTCCTATGATATCCAGTTGGGGAGACTACGCTCCAAGCATCGAGCATTAGTCTATTATGCTCATGGCATCAGTTGTAAAGTACCCTTAAGATGCCAATGTTGTGAATTGAAAAAAAACCTTAATTACTTTAAAAGGAACTACATCAAGTCGATCGAATCTCTACATCCAAAATGAGACACCGACCTATCAAAATAAAATGTTGGTAGGGTGAACATGCCCAACGCAAGGAGCAAGTCAGGTAGACTGACCCAATGACTCAAAAAGGCTAGCATTGAGGGAAATGGTAGCTTAGGTGTTGGGACAAGATGATGAGTCTAAACTATCGTCAAAAGGTATCTTGGGTGCCATCAAGACATTCTAATCCTTAGGGTAATCAGTGAATGGATTTTCCTCAAGCTCCAACCTATGGTATCTCACCTTTAAATGGGCTAAGGCGATTTGGTATTTGAATTGGTACGAGATGACCCCTGACCTCTCTAAACCCCTCCTAAACTTGGCGGATGCCTTGCAATCGGTGATTGCCTCCTTTTGATACTTTGGTACCATGTGTCACTTGACATCTAGCACTTCCTTCAAATCCCAAACCTGATCGATGGTACTCATGACTCGCTCATTGGCTGTTGTAACTTGCTCGATGAGCTCTGAGTTGCACGTCCTTATTGAATCCAACTCTCGGGTGAGTCTCAGCAACTCATCCTCTATGTCTTGGTTATTGTCCTGTACCATCTTTAGCTTTTCAATGCAGGTGGCAAGACGTTGGTCGACCTCTTCTAGTTGTCGAGCCAACTCGACCCCCCGAACCTATGCCTCAACAATGGCTGAAGGGGCTTCTCCCTCCTTCAACTCCTCAATCTCTTCCCCAACATCATCAATTATAAGGGACTATTGGTGAATGATTGAGTCAGCATCCCATACACGATCAATAAGGGCCATTACATAGTGGTGGTGCTGCAAATCAAAGACAAGTAGATGGGCAACACGATACTAAAGGGATTAGCTGTGACCTAACTTACCATCACTTCGTTGCAGTAACAGGTGTCGATCAAAACCCCTAAAGGGGAATGCTAGATTTGCTTCATCATTGTCGAACACAAGGACCCACAATAGTACTACTCTAAAGCCATGCCATCGCCCCGTACTTTTTGCCCCTCCTGCAAAACCTCTTATCTTAGTTGTAGTGATACATTGAGGATGAACTATTTGTAAAGCCACAAAGGGCAGGGGCTTGCCCTTACATAGGTCAAATATCAATCTCTGTCTTTCCCCTCTTTTTTCCAAAGAAGACTTAGAACTTCAAGGACCCTTTGAAGGCATTGGCGTTGTGGAGGTAGGTAGTACTTCGTTTGGTTCCCTCTGAAATAAGCTCCTTGGGTTTCTCATCCCTTCGAGGGTGGGGTACCTTTTGCTAGTCATAGGTGCCCAACAAGCCAATCACGTGAGTGATAGCACGTGTGACTTGATACAGAATCTTTTTTCTTATTATAT
>LVTN01000145.1:305166-324795 GCA_001649415.1 Musa itinerans
GAGGGCCGCACATGGTGAGGGAGTGCCCACAAAAACAGGCACTCAATGCTTTAACAGCTTCTATCCACCCCCTAGAGCGGACAAGGGCAAGGCTGTCACTCTTAGTTCGAGTAGTTCTGAATCCAGCAGCGACGATGAGGAGTTACAAGGACCCCGAATGGGAGCAATGCATTTGTTAAATACCATACAGGGTCAAGTGGGGGAGAACACGAAGACAAGGCTATATAAAGTAGGAAGTGGTGAGCTGATGTACTTAGACATCGAGCTAAATGGTCAAACGACCCATGCAATGGTGGACATGGGTGCTACCCACAACTTCATTGCCGATCGAGAAGCAAAGCGACTTGGGTTGATCTTGGAGAATAGCCCAAGTCGAATGAAGGCGGTGAACTCGGAGGTTAGGTGAATCTCCGGGTTGGCGAAGGGAGTTTCCATCAAGATCGGAACATGGAGCGGGAACACCAACATGATGGCAGTGCCACTGGACGACTTCCAAGTGATTCTTAGAATGGAGTTCATGCACGCGGTGAAGTTGGTGCCCATGCCATTCCTAAACTCCCTGTGTATGATGGGAGGTGACGACCCTTGCGTGGTTCCCGTCTCTCGAAGAGGAACCAAGGAACCCCAACATATATCGGCATTGCAACTGAAGAAAGGGGTGCGAAAAGGTGAGTTAACATTCGTGGCTGCTATGAAGCTAGAGCCACTCGACGAGAAGGCCATTCAAGAACCTGTTGTGGTGGAAACATCATGAAAGAATTCACTGACATTATGCCACCTGAGTTGCCGAAGACTCTTCCACCACGTAGAGGCGTGGATCACAACATCGAGCTGAAGCCAGGAGTGAAGCCTCTAGTGAGACCACCCTACCGCATGCCCCCACTAGAGTTGGCAGAACTCAGAAAGCAGTTAGGTGAACTGCTAAGCGGTGGTCTCATCCACAGCTCTAAAGCACCATTCGGAGCTCCAGTACTCTTCTAGAAGAAACAAGATGGGAGCCTCCGACTATGCGTCGATTACTAAGCCCTCAACAAAGTGACGGTGAAGAACAAGTATCCCATTCCGCTCATCGCAGACTTGTTCGACCAGTTGGGCAAAGCCAAGTACTTCTTAAAATTCGACCTTCAGTCGGGGTATTGGCAGGTACGCATTGCTGAAGGTGACGAAGCGAAGACTACCTATGTGACACAGCTCTAAAGCACCATTCGGAGCTCCAGTACTCTTCTAGAAGAAACAAGATGGGAGCCTCCGACTATGCGTCGATTACTAAGCCCTCAACAAAGTGACGGTGAAGAACAAGTATCCCATTCCGCTCATCGCAGACTTGTTCGACCAGTTGGGCAAAGCCAAGTACTTCTCAAAATTCGACCTTCAGTCGGGGTATTGGCAGGTACGCATTGCTGAAGGTGACGAAGCGAAGACTACCTATGTGACCAGGTATGGAGCGTTTGAGTTCTTGGTGATGCCTTTTGGCTTAACCAATGCTCCAGCCACATTTTGCACTCTCATGAACCAGCTATTCAAGGAGTATTTAGATAAGTTCGTGGTTATCTACTTGGACGATATTGTCATCTACAGTCAAACACTCGAGGAGCATGTTAAGCACCTTCGGACAATTTTCAAGGTTCTCAGGGAGAACACTTTGTTCGTGAAAAGAGAGAACTTTGCCCAAATGGAGATCTTATTCTTGGGGCATCGAATCTGTAATGGCTCCATTCAGATAGACAAATCAAAAGTGCAAGCGGTTGCGGAATGGTGAACTCCAAAGAAGGTGCCAGAGTTGAGATCCTTCCTTAGTTTCGTCAACTACTATCGATACTTCATAGCGGGGTATTCGAAGCATGCAACTCCACTAACATAGTTACTGAAGAAGGAGCAACATTGGAAGTGGTCGGACAAATGTGAAATAGCATTCTAGGATCTGAAGGCTGCTGTTCTGAAAGAACTGGTGCTCAAATTGCCAGACTATGGGGAGCCCTTTGAAGTCCATACAGATGCTTCAGACTTCGCTATTGGGGGAGTACTCATGCAGGAGGGTCATCCGGTGGCCTACGAGAGCCGCAAGCTGAATGAGACTGAGCGGAGGTATCTAGTGCACGAGAAGGAGATGACAGCAGTGATCCATTGTCTACGAGTTTGGCGACACTACCTTCTCGAATCGCGATTTATGCTGAGGACATATAACATCGCTCTGAGCTATTTCTAAACGCAGAAGAAACTTTCCCCAAAGCAAGCATGATGGCAGGACTTCCTGGCTGAATTTGATATGGCAATGGAGTACAAATCTAGAAAGGCAAATGTCGTGACTGATGCGTTGAGTCGGAAAATGGAGCACGTGAATGCCGTACAATTGGAGGGTAGAGGCCAAGCAAGTCAATTGCACTCCAACTTCCTTTCTAGGATCAAGGATGGACTATATAGTGATCCCCAAGCAGTTATCCTGATGCAGCTCATCAAAGAAGGCAAGGCACGACGATTTTGGGTCCAGGAGGGACTCATGTCCACAAAAGGGAATAGGGTTTATGTTCCTCGAGTGGACAATTTGAGGCGTGAACTCTTGAGAGAGTGTCATGATTCCCTTTGGGCTGGACATCTAGGTATTCACTGAACATTGGCTCTCGTGGAGAGGGCCTTCTACTGGCTGAAGATGGGGACTGATGTGGAGGAATATGTAAGAACGTGCCTCACTTGCCAACAAGACAATGCGGAGCAGCGGAAGCCGGTGGGACTTTTGGAGCCGTTGCCCATACCAGAAAGGCCATGGGAGAGCATTTCCTTAGACTTCATATCAAGCTTGCCACTAGTAGGGAGACTCGGATTGATACTCGTGGTAGTCGATCGATTTTCAAAGTATGCAACTTTCATTGCTGCTCCCCTATACTGTTCAGCAGAGGAGGCGGCCAAGCTGATGATGAAGGATATGGTGAAGTATAGGGGAGTTCTGCACAATATCATTAGTGATCGGGATGCTCAGTTCCTGGGACGATTCTGGACCGAGCTATTCAAACTATTGGGATCCAAGTTATACTTCTTCACAAACCTCCACCCCCAAACGGATGGCCAAACCGAGAGGATAAACTCGCTCCTAGAGCAATATCTTTAGCACTACGTGAGTACCAACCAACGAGATTGGGTGAAGCTGTTGGACATTGCCCAATTCTCCTATAACTTGCAGCGAAGCTCTGCGTCCAACAAGAGCCCCTTTGAGATTATTACAAGGCAACAACCGTCAACTCCTCACACCATAGTAATTGGGTATACTGGGAGTAGTCCGTCCGCCTATCACTTTGCAAGGGAGTGGCACCAAAATGCAGATATTGCGCGGGCTTACTTGGAGAAGGCGGCAAAAAGAATGAAGTGGACAGACTTGGGAAGGTGACCGCAAGAATTCAAGATCGTTGATTTGGTGTTGGTCAAGCTCCAACCAGCATCTCTCCAATTCTTTAGGAACAAAGTACATGAAGGATTGGTGTGTAAGTATGAAGGGCCCTTCCTAATTATCAGCAAGGTGGGCAACGTCTCCTACAAGTTGCAGCTGCCGGCGTGGTTCAAAATTCACAATGTTCTTCATGCCAGTAACTTGAAAGCCTACCACTCGGATCCGCAAGATGCTTCCCGAAGTGTTCCAAGTTGGCTACCCCCCACCACAACCTCCTACGGGAAGCGAGTTGAAACTATTCTGGCGGACCGCAAAATAAAGCTACCCAATAGAGCGGAGCAGATAGAGTACTTGGTGAAGTGGCGAAAGCTTCCCCGAACTAAAGCCATTTGGTAGCCTAAAGATGCCCTACGACATGAAGAAGCAATCATCAGCAACTACCAACAAGCGTCGACGAGGGCGTCGACAGTTTAAGTGGGGGAGAATGTCACGAACGATCATCGCGCACCTGCAACAACTTCGTTCAACAAACCGTTCGTCACTGTCATCTACATGTACAACTGCTTGGCAGCACATTTTGTCTTGATTTTGAGTCATTTTGCTTGTAAAAATGTAAGTTCAAACAAGTTACAATGTTACAAAGTGACCGCTCACTGAACTGGGCAAAACAGCCCCAAAACAGTTGAAAACAGCTTCGTTTTCGTGTGCCATGGGCTATTTTCTGCAGTCCGCTTCCACTCACCAAAACGTCAGCCATCTCAGCCCCTTGGATCCACCCGAGTGGCATAGGACTGGATGGGGCCTCGGTATAGTGTCGGGCGTTGAACAACCTTTCGTAAGTTCGTACGTTACTTTGACGGGAACTTGTTGTTGCGCCCGGCACCCAGTGAGCAGCTGTTTGTGGACTTGCAGCTGTTCGTTCAACCCTCTAAAGTCCTTGTTTTCCCCCTCTCCCTCTTTTCTCTTGTGCACGCAAGGTGCTCGCTGAATTGCTTGTAAAGCTTCCCCTTTTCGCGAGACATCGGGACTTGTCCGTCGCTTGTTCTTCGAACTAATCAACTTTCTCTTTTACAAGTCCTTCGGGACCTACGAGAGGTTGCAAGTGGGCTAATCTTTGCGGAGCAATATCGCAAGGGCGAAGCGCGACTTAGGCAATGCAATCTAAGTTCGCGTCTTTGCCACAAGGGTGCCTCGCGACTTAGGCAACGCAAACTAAGTTCGCATCTTGGCCGCAAGGGTGCCTTACGCCTTAGGTAATTCCAACTAAGGCTGTGACACTGCGTCGACCAGCAACTATTCATTCATCTTGTGGATGACCTTGGAGAAAGAGAGTATATCCTTCAATTAAACCACTTGACCCACTTTCTCATTCGACAAGAGGTGAGGGGTATTATCTATGCAGTGTGCCGACCAAGTGAGATTGAAACCCAAATCCCAACTTAAACCTATGAGAAGAAAGTATTTCTTCTAACCCTTATGGTTGGTAAAGACACTACTAACTTGGAATCTCTCTTAAGCAGCTAGGTAGTAGCCACTGTTCCCGTTGTATAACTGAAAACGAGTAGCAAAAAGTTTACGAGTCAGGATAATATCGACACACCAACATTATCCGATGAACACTATTAGATAGCACCATGAGTTACTCTTTTTGAGAGGGTGATATCTTATATCATTGAAGACAAGACACTACCACCTAGTGGAGGGGAAGACAAAGTCCTGCCTCGAGAGCATCGCATGACAAGTAAAAGGACTCGACCGTAGGGTTGACTAGATGCTGACCAGGTTAGGAGACTTGCAAATCAAACTCAACTGGGATGGAATACCTAGTTTATAAGTAATATAAGAATAGTACACTCACTACAGAATCGTAGTCATGCGAGATTTTCATAGTTTCCAAGTCCCGAAGAACCCTTGGGTTCACGGGAACTACCTCCCCCCATGAGGAGGCAGTCGGGACCTCCTCCACCCTTGGATCGTCATAAGATGGAGTGCTAATCTTAATCGTCTAACGACCTAGAGATCGAGAGAAACTTGTGTGAGAAAGGAGAAACATTCTGACCTGAGGAGGCAAAAGAGCAAGATGGCGGAAGACCTAGTTATTATAGAACTGATGTCAAGGCTATGAGAGACTCGATGACTTACTCGTCCTGTAGGGAACTAGGATGAAGTCGAGAAGGCTTGCCTTGGAGGTGAAGCAGAAAGCTTCTGATGAGGCCTTGGAGGCTCAAATGGAAGAATAAGTTTCACCCCATATGGTAAGGGGGGATTTATAAGGAGGGAGCCGATCTCTCTCCTCTCACAATTGAGACAAGTGGCACCACGAATGTGTAGAGCAAAATGTGCCCGAGACACGTAAGTCAGGAAAATTCGACTTGCACGAGGAGAAACCTATCACGACAGAAGCACAAGACAAAATGTGCTCGAAGTGCATGAGTCGAGAAAACCAGACCCGCACGAGGGGATCCCAAATGCAATTATGTCGGATAAACTAAATATCACACTTCGAACCCCTCTTACAAGAGCCCCGAAGCATGCCTTGCAAGGGTGGATAAATGATAGGAAATCCACTATCAACTAATCATCATCTGACACATAACCACTATATGAAGTTCTCGATGGGAGGAAAAGGTCCAAGTCACTATCCACGTGGACAAGATTCCAATGAAAGCCTAAGGTAGGTAGTTTGGGGTTATCGCTCACATGGACAAAAGGCCAAGAGGGAACCATTTAGGGCAATTAGAGGTTGCCTCCTCGCCGAATATTCTACTCTTTTGTGACTAGGTATAAAAGCTCATCTTCACTACTACGATAACAGAGAGACTTACTCCTTTTGTCTACTCGCATCTGTACTTATACACATCGAATTACTAACTTAGACATCAAAGAGATCGAGTCGAAAAGTCTACTACATCTTTATGTAAGTGGCACTTTGATAATTTAGTGTTCCTATCTCGGAGAGAACCTATGCATACACGTCCGGCATATGTACAAAAACATCAATGATATTTTTCCTCGTAAAAACGAAGGTACCATAAAATTATACAAAATAACTAATACAACATTGACGTCAGTGTTTATCACCGTACCAATAATATTTATATTCGTACTAAAGCTTTTCCAGAAGCTCATAGTAATGATTTTATAAATATTTAAAAATAATAATTTTTACAATAGTTTTTCATTGTCCTGGCAGTGTTTATACTTTATTATGCTACAGGAGGATCAAACTGTTTGAAAATTGGATTTAGTTCCATAAAGTACACTTTATATAATATACAAATTATTTAGGGATGGATCCGATTAGCCCATATGGCAAATATGATTAGTTCACTTTTATGCTGAAAGCAAGGTGTTTTCCTATTATCCACCGACTGCCACTAAATATAAATTAAAATAATTCTAGAAATATTTAACATTTTAAAAATTATCTTGTTGTATTTTTATTATTTTGACACAATTCGGTGTATAATACATGACGCCCATGTTGAAAATGAATTTAGCATCAATGTACTGTTTCCACCACCCACCAACAAGCTATAAAAACACATGAAAACACTTTTAAAAGTTTATAAATTTTTTTTTAAGAATTTACAATTTTGTAAGCAAAAAATTTTCATTATTTGACATAATTTTGCATAAATTATGCAGAAAGATTATAAACTACTAATATTTTGGGGTTGATATTATGTAAAGGGTCATAGCAAATATTTAAATTTGTATTCATAAATGGCTTGGACAAGAAATATACGAATTTATGACAAACACTAGCTGACCTCTCTGTTATGCAAGTGTTGTTGTTTGTGACCTCTACATATCACCTGGTTAAGATAATGGTATCATGCTCTGCTTTGCAAAAGAGATGCAGTCTATGATCCCTATCGTGAGTGCTTCATTCAATTGTAAGGTAATTATTTGGCAACATATAGATGGACTTTGTCTACTCCATGCACCGAGAGAAGCTTTTAAATGTTACATTATTTTATCTAATGCATCTATCTGACAAAATTTTCCCTAATGCTAAATCCAATTCGGAACGTATATTTGTTATTCATTTGGGACCTCCCTACATGAGGAGGATGAATGGTTGGAGCACCCTCAAAACTCTACTGGTTAAAGAACAAATAAAACACTGACATGGTTTTTCAACCATGTCAGTATAATTTGTAGTCAACTCGGCATAAAACTGAAGTCTGGTGATGATTTGAGTCGATATAATAGATTGCCACAATCATTTTATCAAGAATGATGTGATTCTCAAATCACTTGAAGCCCCGGAATCCTGGGTACAAATTCCTGAAATATTTCTCCCAGTAACTTCCACAGATTTTGTGCGCATTCAATGATCTCACAATAAGTATAGGTGCACTTCATCCTACTTAAGAACCAAAATAGAAGTGTTAAGCAAAATGGTCATCTTAATTACATGGAATAATTCATGTGACGATTCGATGGTTTGACAATACTAACCCATTGATCTTAATCCATGCTGCATTGATTTCCTGGGGATCAAAATATTGAAGACTTCCTATGCTGCTGTAAAAAAAGATCAAAAAAATTAAAAAAATAGAATTGACAAAACTAAAGTATAGGTTGGAAACCAACATCATCGATTTGCATCATGACAGACAGATACCTCTGGATTAATCCCAACTGCTCCTATTCCTTCTAATTGCCTTCTTCTGTGAAAGAGCTTTTTTGCTCAGCAACCTCTTCTGTTCTCCGATTGCGGCCCTTCAACAAAAGAAAAAGGAATAAATCTTGCAGCTCATTTATTGATGACCAACATATTGTGGCTATAGTGATGGTCTTCGGAATTGGAAAATTCATGGGCAAACATCTCAGAAACATCACATTAAATGTTAAGAATAGGACTAGAATTTTTTTGTCAACCTGAAGCAAGGTGATTTGAGGCATTCATGAAAAGAAAAACAGGTAGATAACATAAAGAAACACATGAAAGGGAGGTCATTTAGGGTGGGATGCATACAATTTTTCAATCCTTTTCTTTTGTTCTTCGGAGGGGGGTGGCGGGACATATGATGCAGCATCAATAATTCCCTTCATGTAGAAAGGAAACAAGATGTAGTGTTTAGAAGTGCCAAGAATTTAGAGAGAATGATGGTAAAACTTGAGAATTATTGTTTATTGTAGTACAAGAAGGCAGGAACAAGAGGCTACACCTGCAATTTCTCCAAGGCATCGTCAATGTTACCCCTAGGGAAAAAAAATCCAGAATTAACAATCTGTTGTGGCAAATAGAAAAAGAACGGGCAAACAAAATAGCAATCAATTAGCATACTTCTGTGTTCTGGTCTTGGTAGACGAAATAACAAGCTCCCCATCTTTATTTATACGATTCTTTTCCTGTTATTATGTAGCACGATGATCAATTTGTGCATTATCGCCTCAGGCAACAGAATAAACACTAACAGCATGAAATCAAAAGAAGCATTGAATATCCATTAGCAAATATGTAAGGAGACAGGCAACCACAAAGCTAAATGAATAACCATTTGAAGGATTCTGTCCCGGACTCTTTCGCTCAGCCAATATGCCTTCTTAACATTGAAGCGCATATCTACCTTAGTGTTCACTGCAACAATTGAGACTACATTACGAAGATATCCAGACACCTTGTAATACGGCAACTAAGACAACAAAGTGGCCATTTCTTAGAGAAAATTGGAAAGAGGAGAAAAAACAACTTATTGCCATTAATAAGATTTGCATGTCCAAGTAATACATACTTGCCTCAGTAAACCTTAAAAGTAAAAATAACTCAATGCAATGATACTGAAGATTAACAACCAAATTCTAGAAAGGGAGAATGCTTCAGTAATTGAAATTCCAAATGCACTCGTACATTAATTCATGAATTCTTGGAGTAGTTTCATCCATCCCTTGAAAATGTTCAAAAATTCAGATTTATTCTTTGAAATAGAGAAAGAATGAGCCCCATATTCCTCCAAAACTCAAAGAATAATCATCTACATCATTGCCAGGGATATTCATGAAAGACCATAGATGCCTTCCAAGTTTTAGAGGGAATTGGGGCTTCTTCCAAATTTTTGAGGGACAAATCTGAGCTATTTTTTGAGAGATATGTATGAAACTATTATTTAAAAATAAATTGCAACTGAAAAAGATAAAATGGAACAAAATAACACAGTTCTTTCTCAATAACGAAAGAGCAAAGTAGCAAAGCAAGAATAAAACAAATGAGAAGTAATATGTATCCACATACCTTTGTTCACATTCTGCCCACCGGGGCCCCCACTTCTTGCATAACTAATAGTGACATGTTCTGCAAAAATAATTCGATCAAAATAAAAAAAGGACACTCATGTGAATACACACAGAAAAGTTACAAGATGCTTCATTTCACATATAGTATGAAGAACATAAAATCTAAGTCTGCACTGTTGACTGGTACAGAAAGTAGGCTGACAAAAGGGACAAACCTAATAATATGTATATTTCACCTAGAAAATTAGTTTATTGCAAGACAAAAACATGGAAGAAGACAGAACAGGAGTTCACTAAAGTGCTCAAATATAATGCATTGAGTACATAATAATCTAGGAATATCTATTCAATTCAGTCGAACAAGATGAGGGAAACTTGACCTTTAAATATGAAGTTTATGAATAATTGAAGATCATGCAGGTGGTTGGATGTATTCAATGAGGAAAGAAATTGAGTAGAAAATGGAAGTGTACAGATGTGATCATTTATTTCTTCTGGACAAAACTTGGTCACACTGTGACAACCATAAAATAAAGGAATGAAGACCTTCAGTAGCAGTGTTCTGTCCATTGTATCACATCAAGAAGCGAATTGCAAATGAGTGAAAATACTGACAATTCATATTATATTGTCAATTTTTAGTAAATTGGGATAAGGCATTTCTGGCAGGAACACAACTATGCTTTTTTTGTCTGCTGGTTAGGATTAAGGATAAAACTCTGAAATTATGATCTGCAATTCATATCATTAAGAAGATAAATGCAACAGTTACACAAAGAAAACAACAGGATTTGAGTTGCAGTTAAAAAAAATCTAATGAACTGGAGGGAAAACAAAATAAATACATTAATTTTAGGGTTATTTAGCAATTTCGATAAAAGAAGATTAAGATATATGGTGGTTAAAAAAAACTTTAAGGTTTAATCAGCTAAACAGTGTATACAAAGCCTAAATTAGAGAGAATTTGCAGACAAGGGAGTTTGCAATAAGATTCAAGAAAAGGGAAGGCTAGGAAAGTCAAAGCCAAAAAAAGTAAGGAAGAGAATGAACTAGCAACAATAATATAACCCTAAAAATCTAGAGTTACTTTAGATCATGTGACAAAATGATAAAAAAACATGACATAAGTCTGCGGTCCAGAATATCCAACAAAATTTATACCCAGAAAAAATTAAAATCAATTGATAGGAAACACAGATATTTTCAGTCAATACAGAAAATGTACAAGGATAAAATATGATAATTTACATCAGAAACCAAGAAAACAGCAGTGAACAAGTGAAAGACAGAATCTCCTATAAAGTTAAGACAAGGTTTTAAAAATGAGAAGAGAGGTGAGAAAAGAGATGTGCACTGAAGTGCTGGAAAAAGAAAAAAAAAACCTTCAATGTTTTTCATATGTCTATCAAAACTAGTATTTACAATACCCAAACTATATATACATCCTAACTGAAACCCAAAGAAAAGTGGAAAGGAAGTGGCATAATCATCCACATGAATCATCAATGTGAGTTCCACCAGCCCAAAGAACCAATCGCAAATCCCATTTCTTCACCACACAAATAAGAGTATCCAATTTTACTTGAGTTACAGCCACCTAAAGTAGCTTGTTGATCCTTGACTTGCTCAAGTTTTATTAATCTGTGCTACACATTACATAGAACCATTAAAACTCCTAAATAACATAAGAAAAAACTAAAAAAATTCTGATCCTAAACTTGATTGAAGGCATCAAATCTGATGCCTAATTAATTATTGGGTTGCTCCCCTTAGAAGATCAGAAGTAATATTCAGGTGAATGCATCAACAACTTTCACCACATGTGGCCTGCTGGCCCTTAAATTATGTTCAGAAACATCTGTCTCTAGAACTACGATGCGTATGAAATTATTTGTAAGTCTGCAATAAACCTTTATGACTATATATTTACTCTTTCCAAATTGAAGTCTTTTCTTGTTGGCTCTCTGATATTAATTGGATAACGATGTTGCCTTCTGTTTTCTTGATGGTCTAGATGTTTGTGTCTAAGTAGATAGCATCTCTGTCAAAGATATAGGTAATCATGCCATGAATCCCATCCATTTTAAGTAGCAAAGAGCAGTATTCTATGATAGAATTGCCTTGGTTTTCCCATCTTAGCAGCATGTACATAAAACATAGACTACAAAAACTGTCTCAATCTATAAGCAAAGCACAGGGGTGAATTTTGACATAAGAATCTAAAATACTTTTCAGTGATTGGTCCACTCATCATATAATCAAGGATGATTCTTCTACATGATCATCCATATTATATGTAAAAGTATCCTTCTTATCATCTCTTTCCTCATCTTCCTCACCATCATCTAAGAACTCTTGCTCCTTTACGACAGCTATAATGGTTCCCTTTCCTAGACATAAGCCAGCAAGATGGCATGTCTTCCCACAATGATAATAAGTAACTCCTGAAATCTTCCTTCCCTCAGACACTGACATGGAGTTGAGGAAGAAAGCAACAGCTGTTTCAGATTGTAAAGTGTTGAAATTTACCATTAACTTTATTAAGAAACAATTTAGTATAACAAAGAAAAACAGTCAAAGCTTTCAATTAGACTCGATCAGGATCTGGGCAATTACATCATTTTGGAAGAAGACAAAGAAGAGAATGAAAGAAATGGAAGCAGACGAAGGGGAAAGCTGAGGCAGAAAAAAGGAAAAGAACTATGACCATGAATTGGAGTTGCTGATACTATTGTGTTTGTTATTCACGACAGCCATCATATTTGTCATTTGCCAACATTGTTATAATGTTCGAGCACTAGCAAAACAGAGAGTAAAAAAGGATAAAAATAAGAGAAGGGAGATGATATAGGATTCACAATTAATCTCAACTTCAAAATCATTATTTTCTCACTTATAATCCAACGCTTCACCTAAATGGCAATTAAAGAAGCATCAGAGCTATGCTGAAGTCAATCGTTATTTAAATCTGAAAGCCAAAGTAAAGCTTTTTCTTCTTTCTTTTCATCGTGGCTGAAGGATGACGATTGTTAAGTATCGGTATACCTAAAGAGATCTTAGGGGTGGGTTCGGAGCCGGCGGAGAGAGCACGCTCCTCGGCGTCCCGCAGGACTTGCTTCATCAAAGAAAGGCGCGCCGACGTCTTCCCCTGGGACCCGCCGTCGCTCGACTGAGCCGCCGCGCAGCGGATGCCACCGATCGCGATGTGGGCGGTGGTCGAGGGGAGGACGGCTGGAGAAGCGCAGCCGCTGCGTCTCAGGAACGGAGAGAAGAGACATAGCTCTCTCAAGAACAGATTGCTGCGGATGCTGCTGCCCATGGTCGCCGCTCAGTCCCTAACATAAGAAACGAGTCTGTATGGGGGCGAACCGCTTCGCGGCGGAGGCGAAAGGAATAGTTTGTGGAGAAGGGAGAACGGCGTGTTGCTGCTGTTCCCAAAAACTAATTACGTGTTGCTGTTCCCAAAAACTAATTAGATGGGTGAAAATTGCGGGGAGGGCGGTTCGGGTCCTTGCGATACTTTGAGATTCGTGATCGAGATTTGATCGACGCATCTTGGGTTTGCCCAAGTACCCATGAACGGCAGGATCTCCGTTATAGTAAGTTTAATGTCGGAAAAGTAAGGGATTAGCAAATGATATCGCATGGATTATGTCTAGAGCATATTACCCTTTGATTTATAAATTAATAAATATTTAATAAATTTAAAATTAGGAATAAATAGAGTATGAGCTTGGATAATCATCGAATTTTAGAGTAAATTGGTAAGATAATTATGTGAAATCATGCATCATCATTCAATTAAACGAATGTATATTAAATCATATCAAAAGCTATGGATTGATATATCGAGTGAATAAATATTTTTTTAACACTGATTGAACATTGAACCCGTAAGTCGTTCACTCCATCTAATCAAAAATATAATAGTCCCTATAAATTTATTTTTTATATAAAATATAATATTACTAAAGAAGTGTTGAAAAGGACGTATTTGAAATTGGCCACCATATATTATAGACTCGACCGTAGACCTCAAATATTTATTGTTAATTTCTTTTCTTTTTTTTTTCCCTCAAAATTTCTGGAAGAGTCTCAGGTTTAGATTAGCAAAGAGAAGTAACAAGATGACACTCCCATTGTTGCTGATGTCTTATTTAAGGTTCACAAATAAAGTAGTAAAAGGAAAACTCCAGAGTCTAATACATATTTTAAATACAAATTAATATTTAATAAATTTTTAATCATATCTAACTTGAATATTGCATTGGAGATGCTCAAATGACATTATAATAGGATGTTAATATATATTTTTTTAATTCTGAAAATATCTTATGATTTTATCTAAAATTATAAGATTATCAAAATGATTTAGTGAGAAATTAATATGATTTATATTCTTTTTATAAAGGTATAATATTATTTTAATATAAAATTTTCTATAAAATTATTGTCTTTTTATTTATTAATTTAAATTTAAAAATATATTTATTTTTGAATAAATATTAAAAAATATTAGAATGATTAATTTATCATAAAATATTTAATAAACTTTTGAAATATAATTTTACCAAGCAACACTTTTATCATTGCACATTTAAATTATAATTTTTATTTATTATTTATCAAGCATTTAAAGCATACCACGATTCCACTATATTCACTCAAATTTTTTATTTAACTACATATCAAAAATATAAATATATTCCGTAACACAATCAGTATAAAATAAGAGTAAAGTAGTAGACATCAATAACAAGAGAAGAAGCTGTACGTGTAGAGAAATATAGAAAGGGGAAACCGAGTCAGTATAAACAAGCCCATGACAATAGTAGAGTAGTAGACATTAGACATCAATGAGAAGAGAAGAAGCTGTACATGTGGACAAATATAGAAAGGGGAACATTTGTATCACAGAAGGGATCAAATCAAGGTCCCCACATATCCTGGATAGTTGAGTGGAAGTAGACCATCACGAGCAACAAGACGAGGACCGCGGCGATGCCCCACGGCGAGCTTCCCTCCTGCGGCTGGTTGTAGCCGTAGTAACTCGGACGACGATGATCGTACGGGAACAGCCCCAGCAGCGTATCGTCGAGCCTTTCGATGGAGGAGAGCCACCGGATGACGAGGATCAGAACGACGGGGATCGTGAGGAGCACCCAACTCATCTGCTCCTCCGTCTCCTCCACGAACGACTCGTAGTCGAAGAACCATGATAGGCTTAGCAAGAGGAAAACCATCAGCAGTATCAGCAGCACGGGGTATGGGAGAGGTGAGAGTGTGAAGGCATCAAACAAAGAGGACCTTCTTCTGTCATAGGCCATGAGAGAGAGAGAGAGATAGAGAGGTACGGAGGCCGTGGAGAGTGATGACTGTGGTGGCTTTTAGTTGGAGAAATGGAGGTGTAACCTGTCCTTTGGGGCAGCATAAAGAGTGAGATGCTGGATATGGTGGGTTTCATACGAATCTAAAGAAATCAATGAGGACAGAAGCGTGAGGTTTGGAAGAAATCTCGTGGGTAACGCGTAATTGAAATTTGAGAATGCTGGATCCAATCAGAGCGAAGGGTCGGTATAAGTCATCGTCATTCCTGGTCATCAATGCTACAGCTCGATGTTCTCAGTGAACAACGGTGAGCCACGAGTCCGTGTCCCATGCAAGCATTAAGGTGTGGTGGCTCCTTGTTTTGGCTGTCTGCGTTGATCGAGTGGAACACAATTATTTGACAATTGGTTCAGCTATAGTAAGCCATATGAGAGAAAGTTGAACTTCGAAAGCGCCCTATACAATGATCTTTGATATCTTCCTTACTTCATATCAGGTATATTGATACCATGAAACAACCATTATCAAATAAGCAAATGGTTGTTCCCGAGAGATATATATATATGTATATACACAAGCAACAAGTCTTTGAGAACACCAAGAGAATGCTTACAAGTCAAATGTCATAGCTGAATGCTACTTGCATTACCGGATAAAACTTCAAAAGTGCCCTATACAATGATCTTTGTTATCTTCCTTACTTCATATCAGGTATATTTGATACCATGAAACAACCATTTTCAAATAAGCAAATGGTTGTTCCCGAGAGATATATATGTATATATACAAGCAACATCAAGTAGATGGCCGTAATTCAGATCATTGCACTTCATAAACAGGCAATACCAGCCACCAAATTCCAAAGCTTCCTTGTTCGCCTGCCAATCTTCTGCATCTTTTTCATGACAAATGAGACGAAGGAGTGGGATGGAACAACAACAGAAGAGCTGCCATTTGCTAGTTCGATGCTGCTTCTTTGTGATGTTAGGTCACTGCCTTCACCTGCGAAGTGGAAACTGCTGCTTCTGCTGCTCGTCCGAAGATAAAAATTCCTGCCCCCAACTTCACTAATTTTGTCACTTTTGCTTAAGCCTGCTAACACAATTGATTTTTTCCTTGGTAAGATGAAACTCAATACAATTTTGTCACATCATATAAGAAGTTAGATGGAAACCAATCACTAATTTGTTTCATGGAACATTAGGATGATAGAAAATATAAAATTACTCAGAAAAACTACTCAGATAAGTCCTTCAATTATGTCAAGATACCTAACTGATAATTAATTTGTTAAGTCATGATTATGAGATACAATCTTAATGAGAATGCATAATTTGGGTATATTTTTAAACATCATAAAATAATTGTCATGCTATAAAATATCTAGTTCATAGAAACAGTCTTAAGTGATTAGATGATTGCTTAAGTCGTTCAGCTATTGTCTTTATAGTTAAATGGCAACTATATTTGTCGGTTAAAATCAACGGAATGGGAGACAACAAATCACTCAACGATTTATTTGTGAACAAGTGATATGAAACAACTTCTGACTATATGGTTTTACCCTCTCTACATCCTCTAAAGAGATAGTGACATAAGTAACAGGACCACTGATTAGCCTATCCAAGAGAATTAAGATTCTTTATGTTAACTGATGGATGAGGAACTGATCACATGGTAGCATGAACACTATTAAGCATATTGTAGGGATGTTGCATAAGAAATGTTCACAATCTTGTTCATGGTCATACTGCAGCTTGTCTTAAAACTTGTGGGAGAAACATCCAAAAGCCACATATAATTCAAGGAAATAAAGTGTCCTTAAAATTTTCAGCTATTGACATATAGTAAAACAATGGCTTGAGTTTGGTTGCTAAATTGATATATCGTAAGAATGAAGTATAGTTACCTTTCCATTAGACAAAAGCCAACATATTGAGCAAAATAGTTAACTTCAATTTGGTAAGCACTGTATTCTCATATTTATGAATGATTATATTGAAAGTAGGTGTTTTCTTAAATGAAATCAATAGATTTTTATCCTTCAAAGAAGTTTAAAATGTGTGAAGGAAACTCAAGGGTTCATTCTAAGAGACTTTGAAAATACTATGAATGTATATATATATATATATACATGAACTATATATGTTAATGTATATATATATGTATGTATATATATATATACATGTATATATATACATGTATATATATATGTATGTATATATATATATATATATAGGCCCATGGAATAGGCCCTAATGGTATTCACAAACTCGATTAACAGACAACCAAGAACCACTAGACTTGCATTTGTGTTGCAATTCACCTCATTTACAAGTAGAAGAGCACTACCAAACACACTCTTAATGTTCTAAACCTACGTTGTGTATAAAAGTAGAATAGCTAAGCTACAACGACTACAAAATTGAGAAACATTGTGGCCCACTACACAAGATCAGCCTAAAATAAGTGACAATTCTAATTAAACAAAAAAAATGTTTCAGAGCACAAAAGAGTGACAGGACAGGCCCAAAGACTTCAGAGGTAACAGCCTTAATTTGTAACATTAATGCGAATCTCACTTGATGGACTAACAGACATGAGATTGAAGATTAATCTAACCAAAAGGTTTAAGTTTTCATGAATCAAAATCATATCATCTGACTCTTTCAATCCTTGACAATATCAATGTACCTTAAAAACTTAAATGGTCAAGTTGAGGGTCAATCCCAACAAATTCCTACTCTGCTAATTCTTAGTTATTCTTTAGTCTTTTTTCCATCTTCATCACACATAATTATTTCTTAACACTTACTATGACTATGGTATCCCACGACACAATAAGTGAAAAGGAAATAAATATCAAGAACCACCACAAGCTTCAATACACCAGCAAGAAACTGATCATCAAGATGCTCCAGGTCTATTCTAGAGCAGTATCCCATAAATCGCAAATGCCAGAGAGAAATCAAGTACGATATAACAAGCATTACAACGCAAACAACTTAATTATTAGCCAGCTAAATCAGTCAAAATTGAAAAAAAATTGTATGTGAAATAGGCGAGGGCGGAGAGGACGACAGCATACGTACTCTGGAGGCTGAAGTGGGAATGGTGGAGCTGGAAGGAGGCAGCGGCCTCCCGACCCAGAAAGGGAGTCCGCCCCTCCCTGCTGTATTTGTCCACCACGGCGGCGATCGCCTCCTCCACGCTCGCCCCCATCCTCACCATCGCCCTCACCGGCCCCGGGCTCCCCTCCACCGTCACGCTCACCACTACTTTCGCTCCCTCCTTCAAATCATCAATCATTACGACTATTAAAGAGTAAAAAGGAAAATAGACATAATTATATCGACCCAAAGCACCACAACAAACCAACAATTACTTACATCAAACGACAGCCACGAATCGAGACGCGAAAGAGGGGACGGCGCCTCGAAACAAGTTCGGAACCGAGGAAAGAGAAACGCCGATCGTCCTATCCCAACATCACCCCCCAGGCTCTGCTTGATTTCTTCCGCGCAAAAGGGGACAGTCCGAAGGACAGGCTCGGAGAAGGAGCGAGGGACGACCTTGACCGGTTTCCGGAATTTAGGTCGACGAAGAGGAGTCGCGGACCCGCGGCGAAGGGCCGAGGGGGGATTCCGCTGCCGACCACCATGATCAGCGGTGGTTGCGGCGGCTGTTCGGGGGCAGCGGTTGCTTCTTTCGGCCATCGCTTTGTCCAAGGCAGGGGTAATGCCTTGGTCTTTATTTGCGGTGGGTTGTTCCTACCCCTCAACCGGTCCTCGTGCTTGCCGTTGAGTCACGCTGTTGCCTGAGAACAGTAGCCAGCGTCGAAGGGTTAACACGTCAACGGCGTAGAGCGGACTGCACTCCCCAACGACCCCACTTTCCAGTATACTAGCATTAGTGTCATCAGCGTGAACGGGGCGGTCGGTGGCGCAAAATATAATTATATTTCGGCACGCAGCCTCGTTGACGCCAAACACCACCAACCACTGTTACTCTTGGGGCCCAACTTGTTTCTCTGTGGTCATGCGAAATTGAATGGTGGGTACGTGGACGGCTGGATGAGCCACGACGTGGACATTTTTTAGTGCCCGTGGGCCCTGACGAGAAATTGCAAACGTATACCTCGATTAATCTTTTTCAATTAAATGTATTATCGACTTACTTATATGCTTGCAAAACTTAAGAGGCTTACTCATAACATTATATGAGAAGATATTTTAGCGGTTAAAGCAGATTATTTGCAATTAAAGGTTAAGATTCTGTTATAAGTGTATCGTATAAATGTGCGGTGTAAAATTAGTTTGAAAGAAGATAAGAAACAAACAGATGAGATCAAATGCCAAAGTTCACAAACGAGTTGTCCTCTTCTTTTACACAATTTTCTTTTGTTTTATCTATATAGAAATTATATTTATGTGATTGTTGTTCGAGCAATTTCTCCTGGAAGTGATAACAATCTTAAGCATGCCATTCGGTAAGCTGGGTGGCTGATTGATATCATCATCTACTTTTAGATTCATAAGAAAAAAACTTTATAAAAATATATTTAAAATTATTTTTTAAATATCTTATATATCTTCTGATTTTGATGGAGAGCAAAATGTAATAAAATATTTTGAATGCTTATAAATTTCTCTCTATTAGATATATATATATATATA
>LVTN01000145.1:389318-406501 GCA_001649415.1 Musa itinerans
TATATATATACATATATATATATATATATATATATTTGTTCGTTACTTCTTCATATTTTACTTCATTTCAAAACGGTTTTCCTCGTAATTCCAAAATTCGGAAAAAAAAATGAAATAGGTTGGGTCACTACAGCATAAATCATGATAAATAATCATTAAATTATATTTTGACTAAGGTATCTAATAATATTTAATTGAACAAAGAAAGAAAAAAAAAATTAGGAAAAAACCGATAAAATACGAAACATTGTCCTAAGCTATTTTTTTAATCTTCGTGCATACTTTTAATCTTACAAATATCATCTCAAATACAACCTGAAATATCCACATGCAAAATTGATATTTCAAACACCATCAATAGTAATCAAGTATATAAAGGTAAATAAAACATAGAGCAGTGAAAAAAAACACTACTTTTGCTGGCTGAATATAAAAATGAGCTATGTAAATCAAATAACTTAATAAATTCAAAATATATGAACCATTATTTATAGGTGTCTGATATGAAATTTTCTTCAAGGAAAAAATTAAAGATCATGTTGAACCGGTCGATCGGATCGGATTAATTGGAAGCTGATTGCCCGGCCGGTTCGACTCTTAATTATAACCGGTCGGATCAGAACCGGCAAGAACATTTGGTCGAACCGGGCCGGTTTACTCTTTGTCATAGAAAACCAACCCGATGTTTTCTTTCCGATCGGCACAGATGAAACAGAATCGAGACTGTCATTCTTTCCCAGCGTCTTTCTTACCCTCTTATCCCTCGGTTGAGATCCTCCGCCTTCGTCGCCGATCGCTCCAAGTCTTCCGCCACTCACCAGCCATAAGCCGCCGCCATCTTCTTCCCTTGCGACAGCAGTATCCGCTTCTACGACCACGACTTAGTTTGGTTTTTCTCGATTGATTGGAGAACCGACCACGCATCAGGAATCGATGACGGGTAGGTAGCTGCTAAATATTGAATCTGGAAATCGATGCTTCCCACCTTTTCTTCTCTTTTAGCAAATTGATTTATGGGTGTGGGAACGATTGGGTTCGCAGGTGGTGGTCCGATGATGATGATGGAGAGGGATGATAAGGTGTCAATGGAGCTGACGGATGAGGTCTTCAAGAGCATGGAAGTCGGCATGGCGTTTCGAGATTACGTAATATCCCGCCCTCGTCCTTTACCCTCCAAATTTTAGTGCCTTCATTCATTCTCTCTTCCCATTTATGCGTCTACAAGTATGATGTTGGTTACCCAAATATGTATTTTTGCGTTCGATATCATGGAGCGAGTTCGAGATGTATGATGCTCGTTCTTTTAGCGGTCTGTTCAGACTGTCAGAATTAGGGGTAAGAGAAAAAACAAATTGTTTTTAGATATATTTTAGCAAAATCTGAAGGCTAATTTCTTTAAATAAAGAAACAAATTGGACTGGGATTGCAATAAAACAAGCTAAGCAGCCTAATATGATTTGTGTTGATAAAGGTTTTCGTTTTGAATTTGGAACAAACATTAGTAGATATCCCTTCAATGCCATTGGAGTCCATTAGATTATCTTAAACTGAAAAAAATACTCCTAGACCATAAATAGGCCTATGTAGACCTACTGTTCAGCTCCTCTACTGTGATTTTTCCAATAGCCAGTGTCGAAGATTAGTTAAATGGGGTAGCTCTCAGCAGCGGGAGTTATGCGACAAGAGGAAGTAAATCATATAAACTGGGGATATTGAGGCAAAGAAACTGATACAACAAATCATGAAAAGGGTTTGAATATTTTGAGAATGCTGTTCCTCATGATAGGCCTTAAGCTAGAGTTCATATTGGTTAGATCTATATGGTTTAAGACAGCGATTTTAATAGGCGCTCGGGCGCTCGCCTAGGCGCTTGGGCGAGGCGAGGCGAGGCCCGAGCGCCTCGCTTTATGTCCAGGCGCCTCGCTTCAAAGAGACACCGCCTAGGCGCTCGCCCGAGCCTAGGCACTGGGCGCTTCGGGCGAGCGCCCGGGTTAAACCACACGAACGAACCAGTGTTTTACGTTTGGTTCGGTTTCTGGTGCTTCAGTTGCTTCGATTGAACCAACTAAAACACCGATATCAGCCTCCCAACATCCCTCTCGCGACTTCTCCAACCCTAACCCTGCTCGTCGTTACCGCTGCCACTGTCGCCGCTGCCGTCGCTCGCCGCTCGTTGCTCGCCGCTACCGCTGCTCGCTGCTACCGCTGCCACTATCGTCGCTCGTCGCTCGCACTGTCGTTGCCGCTGCTCGCCGCTATCGCTGTTGCTGCCTCTATCACCACTCGTCGCTCCCGCTCCCGCTACTGCTGCCATTGTCGTTGCGCGCCGCTCTCACTCCCGCTGTTGCTTCTCGCTGCTACCACTGCCGCTGCCACTATCGCCGCTCGCCTCTCCCGCTCCCGCTCCTGCTGCTCGCTGCTCGCTGCTCGCTGCTACCTTTTCTCACATCGACTCCATAGTATACTGTTAACAGTATATTAACAGTATACTGTTAACTGTATACTAGTAACAATATTTTTTTATTTATTAGATTAATAATATATTATTTTGATTTTAATACTGCTAATTTTTATGTATTTGAAATTATTGTTATTGTTTTGAATTTTGAGATTTTTTAATTTAATATCATATTTTTATTTAAATAATTATATTTATTAATTATATTATATATTTTTATATTTTAGCGTCTCGCTTCGCTCGAGCGAGCGCCTAGCGCTTCAGACGTTTTTGGACCTCAACGCCTTTTGGCGTCTAACGCTTTTTAAATCACTGGTTTAAGAGGAAATTACAAAGAAGGAAAAGGGATTCATTTTATGGGAGCCTTAAACCCAACAAACCAAATTATAAGCAAAAACTGAACCAAACTGAAAGGATCTGTTTTGGTATAGTTTTAGTTTGACAAAAAATAGATTCACATGCTTTATTAATCATACAAATTTTTATCTTGGTACCAATCGAATGACTTCTCTAATTATTCCAATAATAATAAGAAATAGTGAAGTACTAGATCTTTGACAATTTCATAAGTGTAACAAGCTAAACAAACGAACCCTCAAATTTACATATTTGGGGTTTTGAATGAAGTGTTCTAATGGAGGAACTTGGACATCCATGTGATTGAAGAACTGCTATTGTCAGTTATTCTTCATCAGGAATATTATTTGTTCAAAGGTATTGATAATTAAATTAAGGAGAAGAATAAGAGGCCAAGGTGCAAAAGAAAACAAAGCAAAAGTCTATCTAAAGTGCCGAGTCCAGGGAAATGGAAATTGTTGCCTATTAGAATAGTCAATGTTGTGCTACCTATCCTCAATTTCTCTGTTTTGGATTTTGGAAATCCAGGAGATATGTATGTGTCTAAGTTAATGTGGACTTACCCAGTTCTTGAGTCATTCATAGAAATTAATTGAGACAGATTTTTTATTTAAATCTGCATTCGTTGGTGTTCATTCTAATAGCGTTGACATATTATTTTTCATTCCAGAATGGTAGAATCAGTTCAATGGATTTTCATAGGACAGCAAGTTATCTGGTAACAGCAAGTGATGATGAATCAATTCGCCTTTATGATGTTCAAAATGCTCTGTAAGTATTGTCTTGTTGCAATTATTTATTCATAGAACTCGTATATTGGTTTCAAATAATTCTTCGCACCAGTGAGATACTTGTGTATTCTGATTAGGCAGTGATACTTTTCATGAGGACAGTCCAAGCAGTTGAAGTGTCATCTTAGACATGACTTAGTATTGCGACTGGTTTAGATGTTTCAAAGGGAAATTTCTATAAAATTTTAACACCATGAATCACTTTTGCTTATTTGTACCTAAGCAGCCATTATTATTTAGTTAGTTAACAAACATTCACAGTGTTAAGGACATACTTGTCTAGGTCATGAAGAATGAGTTCTAAAACTGTTCAATGCAGTGTGCAAGACCATAGACACAATGTGTGTTATGTGACTAAAGTTATTTTGTGGATATCTCTATGAAGATCTTATGTGGTTATCTTCCACAAATAGGATACTATATTCTTGAACTTGACAAAGCACTCGTTTCTTTTCCTTGAGAAAAATAATGGCAATAGGCGAACAAGCTTTATTTTGTTCACTGTCATGTTAATCAAATAAAGACCACATACAAAAATCTGCTTCTGGGTGGGATAGCAACAAAAAGAAGAGAGGAAAGAACTGAAGTGCCAGGCTGACATCACATGGGATTAGCTCCTACTTGGCAAGGAAAGCAAAATTATTGATATGGGAACAATAAGGTCAGCAAGCATCTGAGTTCAGTTTCACAGAGGAACGATAAAGGGGGATTTTCAATTATGCATGTCTCTTAAGGAGAATGCCTGGGTTTCAAGGGAAGAAGGTTGTAATCCACCTAATTACACATTAAGACTACATACTGTGGATAAATTTCTACAGTCCAGGCTTGGTTTTTGATCCAACAGATTGAGAAATCATAGTGAGTGAAGATACGTTTTAGGAATGTTTTTTCTCATTAATAATATTCCCATGTTATCAAGTTGCTTACCGTACAATGATGTGAGGTTATTTCATTTGATTCTCCCGTGTATGCTGTCCTCCTCTGAAATATCTCAGTCTGACTTTTTCTGGTTCCCTATAATAAACATAACAAAATTTTCTACTCCAGTTAGTGGGATATGTTATTCCATTGAATGATAGTAGAAATTCAATCCAGATATCTTTTTAGTCTGCGCTTCCACTTTTTTCATTTCATGTAATGCTTGGTTTTCCCCTTCACTACCTTATTTGCTATATAATAGCTCTTTGGCATTTGCAGTTTCTACTTTATGCTTAATATGCTACTTGACAATATTATTTCTTATCAAAATAATGTATCTGTACTAACTCTTGCTTCTTTAGTTAGATTTGCAGCTCTTTACGTGTCCATTCTCTTTATCTTATCCTGGTACTTTCTGCAGTTATTTTTATTTTTTATGGTGAGCTTGTTGTTGTAGGTGTTTGAAGACCATCAACAGCAAGAAATATGGGGTTGATCTGGTTAGCTTTACTGATCATCCGGCAACTGTTATATACTCCTCGAAAAATGGTTGGGATGGTAAGTTCAGTCTGGTGAAATATTTCTGTTCTCTTATTTGATCCTTAGGCATGTATTCACTTAAAAGAAATGTGCAGAGTCTTTGAGGCTTCTTTCTTTAAATGATAACAAATACTTGCGGTACTTCAAAGGTCACCACGATCGGTATGCAGCGGTTTTTTTTTTCTTGCCACTTAACACAACAGTGCAGTATGAAAAAAAAAAAAACTAATTTTCTTTATCTTTTACCATTTTTTTAGGGTTGTTTCTTTATCATTGTGCCCTCGTAAGGAATACTTCATCTCTGGTTCTCTTGATTGGACTTGTTTACTATGGGATCAAAGGGCAGAGAAAGCTCAGGTGGGTGATTTGGATTTATAATACATTAGAAATTCTGATGCTTGCCCTAATGTCATAGCTATTTTGTTGAGTGTTGCAGGGCCTTTTACGTGTTCAAGGCCGGCCAGCAGTTTCCTACGATGACCAAGGCTTGGTTTTTGCAATTGCATTTGGAGGTCGTATTCGATTGTTTGATGCTCGGAAGTACGAGAAGGTTGATAATCCTGGATTGCATTCCTAACATCAGAATTTGAACTAGGAACTTTGATTGAATTTGTTCTCTTTAATTAGGGGCCATTTGATATCTTTCCTGTTGGGGGCTTCGATTCGGAGACCCATGTTGTAAAATTCAGCAATGATGGGAGGCTTATGCTATTGACTTCTAAAGATGGGCATGTCCATGTGCTTGATTCCTTCCGAGGCAACGTTGTTAGTACATCCTAACTTACATTTTTTACTCAGTTGTGACACTTGAGACTTGGTTTTCGGTATATTCAGGACTTAATATTGTTTATTAATGAATTTAGGGCATGCCAAATTAGTAACAATGTCAACCCAGTCAGTCTGAAGGGGTATATTTTCTGTTCTGCAGATTTCCACTTATAATGTAAAGCCAGTTATAAGCAAGGGAACATTGGAGGCTTCTTTCAGTCCTGATGGAATGTATGTTGTATCAGGTGAATCCATTTAGTTTCATGATGTCATTGGTTTAGAATTATCATCACCTATGTTTGAGTGCATTGTTGATCTTGAGCTTGTTGATAGTCTCTATCTGATTAATCAAAGAAATACTTTTATTTCCACTTGATTATATTTATGACTGTTTAATTGTAGTTAGCATTTGTTTGTATCATCAGGTTCCGGTGATGGCAGTGTCTATGCTTGGAATATCAGAAGTGGCAAGGTATGGAAATACTGTTTATAAAATTTGGTCCAATGACATTATCAGTAGTGGCATTTGGCTGTCATATATATATATATATATATATATATATATATATATATATATATATATATATATATATATATATATATATATATATATTATATATATATATATATATATATATATATAACACGACTAGTTTAGATTCTCCTATGACATATTTGAATGCCCTTTTTATTTTAGTTATTTTACCTTCCTTGATATAGTTACAGTAACTTCCCATTATAATCTGATGTCCAGGTTGCTTGTTGGGCTAGTACTGATACTGAGCCACCACTAATAAAATGGGCTCCAGGAAGTCTTGTGTTCACAACTGGATCATCTGAGCTATCTTTTTGGGTACCTGACCTATCTAAGTTAGGATCATTTGCTGGTGTGAAATAGTAATGTCCATCATATTCCAGTAACCCTATTTTCCAAGGTTCGTGTTTGCCTAAGTTATTGCATCAGACTCCAGTTTGTTGATATCAATCAAGTCTTATTCATTTGTTGAACTAACCTCTTTTTATCAGCTCTTCTTCCTTCATTATGTGCAGTTTGGAATACCATTGTTTTCTGGTATCGTTGAATGAAATGCTACACCTGCTGACCGAGGAATCACCTTCTTACTATTGATGAAGGATAGTTATCTGCCCGTCTTGTTCTTCCTTCATGAAACCATGTGAAAAATGAACGTATATACTCACCTTATCTGTGTTTCTTTATCATGTCTTCTGCAGCCTCCGCGGGCTGAGAATTTCTTATGTCATAGCTTAGATGGCTAATCTTTTTTGCAGGTAGTAGGACAACTAAATCCATTTGAAAAGCTTTATTTTTTTTCAAAATGCTAATTGCATGTTTGACCAAGTTCTTGCAAGTCGCACAATTCCAAATCTTTCATGCATTGAACCAGGATGATCCCCAAGTTGTTGCTTCTGGATTATGTATGGTTGTTAACCAGTTTCTATGAAAAGGGTGTCCAAGGTGAACGACCAGTCTCATAATAAAACCTTCTCAAATAAGCTGAAGGTCCAAGATCTTATTATTATTATTTTTATTTAAGAATCCTTTGTTTAATTCAAAGACCACGAGGGCAATCAAAAACAGAGTTGTTACGAAAAAGCTGAGGAGCGTTTTTTCCCCAGACATGATGGGAGTTGCTTGCTTACTCTAGTTGAATTGGTAAGGGCTAAGTGCTATTGATGAAGGAGAAGTTTAAGTTTGACACTTGAGCTGTTGTGTCAAAAATAGAATGTCAGATACTCTGATCTTGGACTCCAAGGGACATCATTTGTTTCATTTAGTCAATTTAGAACTTCCAAAGCATCAGATTTAACCCACAAGGTCGGTAAGTCATCTTCTTGGTTCTTTTCGAGGCATCCAAGATTGTACTTTAATGTTTCTACCTTGAGAAGCTATATTTTCTTGCAGCTATATAGTATATTTTGGATATGTTCAAAAGGACACAAGTTACTAGTAGTATCCAAGTCTTATTCCCATGTCGGGTTTGATTAGCATCTAATAAAATTGGATAAAAATGATTTGTCATGGCAGTCACTTTCATCATAAAGAGTAGAATCGACAATGAGAATTATGGTGAAATATGTGATCCATAGAAACCAGAGAGAAATACCAATCACTCCTTAGTTTTTTTTGCACCTTGCTTATGAAGATCTTGTCTCTCAAATAACCAATAACAATAGGGCTAATGGGAAAAAAGTTGTCGCACTTGTCGCTAACTAGTTGCGAATAATTATAAGCATAGGTGCAAGATCTTATTACTCATTTCATTTGTTTGCATAAAAGAAAAAAGTTGTGTTTTGTAGGATCAGTGTAATAAATTATCTTCAATAGGCTGCTGGAGAAGAATGTCATAGTGAGTTTGCATTATAGATACCTGAAGGAACCATTTCTTAGGTTGTGCAGTAGGTACCTATGTTTTTCAAGTACCACATGTATCAAAGGTCTTGAGGCCTTTGTAAGATAATCTAATAAGAATGCCTTGGTTCTCTCTTGATATGAATCATGAAGCAAATTATGCTTCATGTGATGAGCATTTAGATAACAGGAAGATGGTGCATTTAGATATAACAGTTAATGTAGACAGAAAGTACATCAAGTTGGACCCAAAGAACCCTAGAATTGCACTGCACAGACACAGAATGTAACAATTACATTTTACAAAGAATTAGCATTTGCATTTCATCTGTCAAATTACATGAACATTACTTCCATGAAATGTAAACCCCGTTAATCAACCATCTAGATGCAAAAATTAAACAGTTACATGAGATTGCTACAAAGTGAACTAAAAGATGCTTAGACCAGAACCAAGGCTGCAACTCTTCTCAACGAATCACAGACTTTATGGATGTCCGTCTCTGAGTGACCTGCTGAGACAAATAAACGAATGCCAACCGGAAGGCGGCATTTGTCCAGAACTGACCTCTTTGTGCTCACAATAAAAACTGAATCTTCCTTCAACACCTGTTGGAGAGCAAGAACTGTCAAGAGTAGTTTGAGATGCACACTGCTTGGCATCTACCGAAGGACACTCAAGCAACTTACCCGATCAGTAATAACGTTAAGGAGGTCTAAGTCACTCTTGGAAGAACCTGTTGATTTCTTTAGCTTTAAGTAGACGATGGGTGATAAGGGATGGCTTGCAATTGCCAGTCCTGGTATATCTGACAATCCTGCATTCCCATGGAGTAAAATATAACTTCAGCCCCAAACAATTCAAAGCAGGGTTATAGATATAAATGTAGGCATAGCACATGGATACAAAAATCATGTAAAGAAATTACTGACTAGGAAACTATCAATACTTTACAATCTCAATGTCCAACCACATGAAAAAGAAAGAAAAGAAAAATCTAAACCATCATATGCTGCACCACATCATACTCTTTAGTCTTGCAGAGAAGCATTCAGAATGACCTAATGGTGGCCTGATTAGTTATGTCAAAACTGTAAGGAGAGGAAACTATGATAATCAAAGTAATGAATGGTGACCTGATTGGTCATAACAAAATGATTTTTTTTCTTTTATTTGTTTATTGATATTTTGGTTGGTGGATATACATTGTTGGGGGTATAATACTATTTACACTATAACAGGTTACAGCTTTTCTCCCAGTTGCCTTAGAATTCCATAAGAAGCCTATAAGACTGAAAAAGGATAAGGGAGAAGCAGGAAGGAAGAAGTCGGAGGAAGGCAGAGGGAGCTAACAGTATAATTGCAACACATGTAGCACCCATTAATTATATCATTATGTAATATGATCTACAAAAATAATTATATGGCCAGCAAAGGGACCGTACAATCGGTAGCAGATAAATAGAGCTCACCTTTTTGTAATAGATCAATGTTTGCAACACATTTAGATCTACAGAAACATAAATAAAGCCAGCAAAGGGACTATGCAATCAATTGCAGATAAATAGAACTCACCTTTCCAAAGCAGGTCAATGTTGCTCCTCAGTTGTGTAAGCACAGAGGGATTATCCTCCAAGTAATTGACAGCAGAAATAGCAGCACTTGCAAGATAAGGAGGCAAAGATGCAGAAAACACATATCCAGAGCTACTGAGACGCTGCAAAAATAAATTCCACAATTCAGTTGAGTTAAACCACATAATTGTGCTATTCAAATGTCCTATCAGTATGTTCTCCTACTTGGTGGTCAACAACTCTGACACTTCCAGTGCAAAAACCTCCATCAGTTGCCAAGGCATTCCCCATACCAGCAGTTATTATATCAATTTTCTCAATCTGTGATATATATCAAATTTAAAGGTCACAGCAAATAAATATGTAGAATATTGACAATTCAAATATTCAAACTAAGACATACAGGAACTCCATAATATTCAGCAAGACCTCGGCCAGAGTTTCCAAGTACACCAAATGAATGACTTTCATCCAATATCACCCGAAAACGATATTTCTCCTTTAGCCGCACAATCTCATTCAATGGGGCAATTTGACCAGAATTCTGATTTTATTCACAGACACAAAAGTCTTTTAGATTAAAAAAAAATGAATAATACAGATCCTTTATAATTTAAAAACCCATATGCAGCTTGCAAATTGAAGACCAAAATAGTCACTGGCTGCAATAAAATTCTTTCTCTAAATAGGCTTCAGAATTTAAAGTGAGGTAAATCATATTCAACTTGAATGAACTGAGCAAAAAACCCAGAACAACAGCATAAACAGCTACTAATTGCTTCACTTAGTTATGCATACCTGGTATATAGCTTCTACAACAATGTAGCGCCTAATCTTTTCAGCTCGCTTATTTTCATGAGTCAATTTCTCCAAAGTGCTCTCAAGTGATGCCATATCATTGTGCTTGAAATAAACAACAGTACTTCTTGAAAGATAAAGCCCATTTTGCACTCCCCAGTGAACACCCTCATCTCTAAATATCAAGCAAACATAAGTAAATTATTCAGTCATGCACAAATAAATTAGCCATACATTAAAGTGGTAAACCATGATCGGAATAATACAAATCAATTTTTCAGTTGACTCATACAAACAGGGGAATTTGAAGTATATACAACATCAAAACATGTGATTCATCCTTGTGAATGAAAAAAATCTAAGGTCAATAGTTTTATTAGGTTCTTACTCTGTAAAAAGCACAATCCAGTGTAGAAGGCTCCCACCTTAATTAGACCAACTAAGATTAAGACTGAATATATGATGCATAATTAGTAAAGGAAAACAGACAAAATTCCTAAAAAAGAAAGTTTAGATATCATTTGCACTCCCCAATGAGCACACTCATCTAAAAAACATCATCCAAAATTAGTGTATTATTATACATTCACAAATAAATTTGTCAAACATCAAAGCAGTACATCAACGTAGGAATAATACAAATAAGTAACTCGGTTGGACTAACATAAACAGACAAACTTGAAGTCTATAAAACATCAAAATATGTAATTCTTCTTTGTGAATGAAAAAATCTAGGTCATGTGTTTTATTATATTCTGTACTATATGAAAAGCACAACCCAATTTAGGAGGCTCCCACCACTAATGGATGCTAGAGAGGATCAGATGTATAAAGCCTTATATTCACACCATGCGAGACAATTCGTGGGTACCTATGGAGATATTGCTTGTGCAAATCAATGCATGATCTCCTCCTATCATGGAGCAACCTAAAAAATGAGAAAAGCCCCACATTGGTTGCAGACAACAATATTCATACAGGAATTTGATAAATGGTTTCTGTTCATATCTAAAATAAGAGCTCATCTGCGCTTGTTGTTAAATCATTTTCTTTGTCGATCCAAGCCAAAAGAAAGGAGGATTGAATTAGGTAGTGTCACTGTGAAAACATTAGAAACTACGAATTTTAAATTAAGATTAAAATCATATACATGAGGTGTATTTCAGTAATTCCAAAGAAAAAAATGAGAGTATAGTTAAGATAAACAGGTTAAAAATTCCTAAAAGTGAAAGTTTCAAATATCTTGGATTTATCATATGGTAGTAAGGAATTCATTAACTCATTATTGATAAAGTAAAGATAAGATGACTCTTGCCCTAAAAGTAGTTCAGTGTGGGAAAGATCTATGTAAGTGACCCCAAATAGTTGGGATATTATAGTTTATTGTTGATCTAAACTATGGCATATTATAGTTTGTTGTTGATCTAGACTAACATTGGAAAAGAAATGTCAAGATCAATGTAAATCGCAAAAATTTAGAAGCTAGAAAATGTCAATCAAAATGAAAAAGAGAAAATGGATTGGCAGTCCACACTCTTGTATGCCAACAACATGCACATCTAGAGGCAGTTTGATTAACATTGAGAAAGAAACAAACATACACACATAAATTTTATGTGGAAACGTTAAACTTACACGACAATAATATCTCCTTTCTTACAAAATGCTGGAATAACACTGAATATAGTTGAGATCCCATAAGAGTAGAGGATTGAATCTGGGGTACCCATAAACTTTGCAATTCTTGTCTCACAATCAAGGTGCACATCTACAAAGATGCAACTTTGTCATCTTAGAACAAAGATTTTAGTGAATTCAAAGGCTAAACTACAGCAGAACATATAAGTATACTGATAAAAGAACAAGACATACCTATTGTTCCATAAAAGCCACGAGGACCACAAGAACCAACACCATATTTCTCCAATGAACTGATACATGAATCCTGAAATAGATACTTGTTAATGATAACTTCACATAGAAATAATAACAAAAAATGGTGCAGAGCAAAATGTCAGAATTGATTCTCACAGCTATCTTCTCATTCCCCAGTAATCCAAGATAATTTGCTGAAGCAAAGTTCACAACTTCTTTTCCGTCAATTACTGTATGAGGCCCAGCAGCACTGCATCAAACAATATCTTGTTAAAAGGAACAAAACAAGTATACACATGATGCTTAAACTTTTAAGTCACTTAAGCTCAATAAGGACAACCACAAACTCAATTTGTAAGCAAAAATTTAAAAAATACTTAATGTACCTTGTTCATTTTAAAAACCGATCTGAAAGTATAATGAGGTCAAACTGAAATAGAAGAAAGAAACTAGAATCTTTTGCTTTTGCATGAACATCATCTATGTATTCTTATTGACCTAAGGCTAAATCAATAAATAGGCATCAAACCCAATCAGACAATATTTTCAATTTAAACAAATATAGACATGTTCTGTATGTACTTACACACGGAAAGAATAGAAAATGTTATGACGAGAGAATGTTAAAACAAAATGAGAAAGAGAGAGATGTATGACGGAGCTCAAATACTCAAAATTTTCAGCTGAATGGACCTTCTATTAGAGAATGGTCAATTAGACAATTCACTACCCAAATTTATACTCAGTAAAATGATAAATAAATCTTTTCCTAAACTAGAAATTCAGTATCCCGCAGATCATACAATGGTTTCTTGTACGAATCAAATATGCAGTTATGCTTTTCTAAAACATGGATTCTTATCATTTACTTCATTTCATATGTGCTTAAAGTGCTAATTATCTCAAGGTCAATTAATCTCTCTATTGTGAACAAAATTAAGAAAGAATATGTAAAAAAACCTTAAAATGTTACTTTTTTAACCTACAAATCATGTACTATAATGCAGAAAACTTATTATACCATGTGATTCTTTTAGCTTAATACAGTTTATCTCATGAACTTCCAAGGTAGTAATTAAATAAGTAATTCTTTACAATCCATGAATGTCGGAAATAAACTCAAAATTCGTTTTTACCTCTCCAGGATCGGGGGTTCAGCCTTCATCTCTTCCGTGATAGGTGGGTGAAGGGGTTCAGGAACCCATTCCTCACAAAGATCATCTATTTCCTGCATGAAACATAAGATTCTCAAATTTTAGTGATTTGTTTCAGATTGGTTAAAAGCAAACACATTAATTGAACAATATAATATTTCAACATTGGTGAACAACAAAAGAAAAAAAAAAACGAAAGAATATGGAAACATATTTTTTCTATATGTACATAGGTAGTTTAGAAGAAGCACACAATCTAATGTTTACACAGATGATTCGTACAAGAAACCATTAAATTGGATTCCCAGTCATCATTATTGCAAGACACCAGATATTCCACAATAATAGACGAACCTTCTCCGTTAGTGGCTTCTTCGGAGGCTTATAACTTTTCCTGGTCAGCTGGAACAGAATGACTGCGACAAGTAGCACTTCAACAACTAGGTGCCCTTCAATCACAAGTGAAAACCAGCATAAGGGTGACGTGCTACCACTTTATTGAACTCAACGAAATGCAAAATTATAACAAAAAGGAAGAGGATTCCATTTTCATCGTAGGAAGAAGAAAACCAACCATCTATATGAACTCCAAAAACAACCGCTCGGGCGAGCGGAGCATCAAAAATCACCGTTACCCAATCCAGTGCTGCCGTCGTCATGTTCATGACAGCCGAAGCCATATCTTCCACCTTCAACTTAATGGAAGGCAAAAGACGCCAAGACCCTCCCAGTTCCGAACCACCAAGAACAATTTGGACAAAAAGTAGTGAGGGAACCCTTCACAGCTTCTTCTACCGGCTCCCCGTGGATCTGGAGACTAAAACAAGGAACGTTCATTAAACTTAATTCACCACTGCAGAAAAGTATTCTTAAATCCACCTCCAACAAAGCAAAAAACAAAAAAGCGCTTTTTCATATAGAATGGTGAATGTCTCTATCTAATTGCTCGTAAATCCCAAAACAATTCGTACATTTACCTACGAATCAACACACGTACAGATTGTGTTAAAAAAAAAAAAAAAAAAAGCTGATTTTGGAGAATGCAACGATCAAAAAACGTAAAATAAGATAGAAAAAAAAAGGTGATCTTGAAGGAATTGGGGAGACCTAACCCTAAATCGAATACGAAGAAGTCGACGTCTGAGATCTAAGCTCCGTAATTCGGCTGATATATAAAGAGAAGTGAAGAAAGAGATATCATCGAGGACGCAAATGGGAGGGAGGAAATGGGGAAAGGGTCGCCCGTGGAGGGCTCGACGACGATCTGAAGGTCAACAACGGATGGATATTCTTTTTCTTCCTCTCAAGCAACCTAGAAAACGCCACTCGTCTTCCTTCCATTTGGTCGAGAATGGACCGCATCGGCGGATGGGGCGAGGGGCATTTCAGGAAGCTTGTGAGGAATGAACCGGCTTCTAATTCGATGTCGTTTCTCCTACGACAACGTCGCACGCGCTCGGAGGGCGCCACTGATGACGTGGCGGGACCCACGGGTGGAGTCGATTGACTTCCACGAAGGCTTCTTTTTTTTAACGGAGCGATGCGTTGACCGTGACTGAACTCTCACGGCGACGACCGCCGGTATTAACGCGTTGACTAGAGCAAATTGCAAATGACCGCCTGACTACAGTAAATTGCTGCGCTGGTCAACTACTATTGCGGTCGCTCTCGTGTTTATTATTTGGGGGTTGAAAGAGTCAACCACTGCTTCCTATCACAGTAAATGCCTCGCAAGCCTTCGAGTTAGTCGCAAACGAGGAAAGACCTTTTGGGAGGGATGATTGGTACGTAAATACTGTGATCCAATTTGAGTTTGGGCTTCCTTAACACTGATTTAAATGGAAGACTCGATTATCATCTTATAGATATCATGAAAGCTACCGAAAACATCACGGAAGACATCGCTATAGATTTCTAACGGTTCCTCGGAAAAAATTTCGAATGATTTAGAAATTAAATCATATATTTTTCTTAAATCAGTTAAGGGATGCATGATATAGAATCATCAAGTCGAGGAATGTAAATTATCCTTAAGTTGAGGAATTAATTCATGAGACAGCTATATAGAATATAAAAGAAGAAATGTAAATACATTTAGGTCCAAAGTATTATCTCTAAATTGCTCTTGTTCTATCAAAAAATGATTAGTTACAAGACTCAAGATTAAGAAAAATATACATCCTCCTCTTGGAGATGTGGATTCTGAGTAATACTCTCTCATGGATTCATAATAGAAAGTAAAGATCTTAGAAATGTGTGATCAATTATTTTTATAAATTTTACATAATTCAATTATATGTATGCTAAATCTCTTATAAATCTATTTTTGGCTAAAAGTTTTTCTTCAATTTTTTTATTTCAAGTAATTGATTGGTTATGTCCCAAATGAATTGGCTTATTTGAAAAGGTCTTATTCTTTGCAACATTTATGTTCACATAAATAAGAAACTCAAGATACTATATCTAATAAATATAATCTCAAATCACATCTCTATATCATGACCAAGAACCTCCAAAAATAGAGATGATAGTACAAACTTCATTTATTTTATTTATGGAGAGGAAGAGAGTTGATGAATATTCAGAAGTATCCAAGAAACCATTATACAACGGTCAAGTAAGTGCACAAACATTTTTTGATAAAAAATTTAAGAAAACCACATTTCACACACATAATAAATAACAAAAGGATGACCTATAGACTTTGAGCTTGCATTATCAATATGATAGTAAATATACTATAATTATAGGGTGAATTATTGAAAAAAAGCTCGTAACTTTAAAAAAATTTCGCACAACGAATCTTTTTTAAAAATAATCATTTTACTCATGTCGATCACCATGCTCCGCTATGTCTTTACCTGTTGGGTCTTCCCGTGACCAACCACAACTCTTGCATAAGGAAGGAGGGGTCGATCGTGGCCCTCACACGATCGTTACATCGATGATCATTGACTAAGGAGGAGGGAGAAGAATCCAGAGAAAGAAAATGTGACAACAAGTCCGATGAAGATGGAGAAAGCCAATGAGGTTTGTGGAAGCGATCGTGACACCATCCCCTCTTACCTCGTGTAAGGGTCGAGGCCAATCACAGTGAGAGCTGATGGGTGAGCGAGAGTTGATGAAGGCATAGCTAGGGTTTGGGTTGTAAGTAATTTTTTTTAATATTACAAGAATTAAATGATCTTTTCACATAATTAGGGACATCTATGATAATTTTTCAAATTTGAGATATAGAAAAATTGAACGTTAAGAAATTTTTTTCTTAAAGTTAAGAATTGATGAAGGGCCGAGGCCAACAATGTTTGCGGAGGTGATGGTGACACTCTCACTTCCCCTCTTACTTCATGTAAGGGCAAGGTTAATCACAACAAGAGCTAATGGGTGAGTGAGCGTTGACGACGGCGTAGCTAGGGTTCGAGTTGTAAGCAATTTTTTTTTAATATTATAAGGATAAAATGATCTTTTCACATAATCATAGGTGTCTATAAGAATTTTTCAAATTTGAGATACTCTGTCACAAAAACTCAAAGTTAAGAAATTTTTTTCAAGAATTCACCCATATATATATATATATA
>LVTN01000145.1:406595-421872 GCA_001649415.1 Musa itinerans
ATATATATATATATATATATATATATATATGTATATATATGTGTGTGTGTGTGTGTGTGTTATATTCCCTTTTTTTTGTAAAATATTCTGAACTAAATCCAGTATAACACATGGGTGGAACTAAATGGCATTGCACATGTTGGATAATAAGTTTATCATATAAGGGTACTTTTTTATAATATTAAACGATGTAACTTTTATATACATAATATATATCTATTTCTATTTAGAAAATAAATATTTTTTGTTGATATTGTCAACTCAATACATCGAGATTGATCCAACTTTAATTATATCTAGGATTATTGTTGATATTGTTAACTCAATACATCGAGAGATCGATCTGACTTTTAACTATTTTTAGTATTGTTGCATATAGAACACGTAAAAATGCCCTAAGGAGATATGGTTTGTGAATCAAGAAAGAATTTCTCTCAGAGTCAAAATAATTTATATCCCATCTTAATCGATTCCTATAGTTTGCTATACTAAGGGTGCCCGTTAGTGCATTTTCATTACAGATGAATATGAATAGATCTCATTACTAATTTAAGTTTTTTAGTATTAGCTTATTAAGTTTGGAAGGGGAACATATATGAAGATGTCGTTTATTAGCTAAATTATTTAAACGACATATATGATCTTAGGGTTACACAAACATGCTACTACCACAAAATTGTATTATATTAAGAGTAGATAAATATTGAAACATGTTCGATTTGATGCCTAGATCATTCATGGCTCCTCCCACCTGCCAATGAGTAATGCCACGGATAATAGATGGGTCATGGAGTGTAATTGCCAGTGGATCTACATAGCCCATAACACATAGCCCATAACGTTTTATATGATCCAGTCATTGACCATTCCCAGTGGAAAAGATAGATTTAAATCATCAACTTGTTATGCGAGTGAAATATATTTCTTGAATGAACATATCGATCAAATTCATCTAGTTGATGCTCCTGAATAAAGAACATAATAATGGCGTCTACCGACCAACTTCTCTCACTATCCCTTTTTTCTTTTTCTTATTATTTACTGACTATTTAAGCATCAAATTATAGAACCAATGATTGCTTCTCTCATACTGCAGCCACATTTTTATATCAGTTGAAGAGGATGTCCACAGCAAGTTCTCAGTTGAAGGAATCTTTCCATGGCGAAGCCACACTAATACCTGGGTTAACTAAGCTTCTCATGTGACTACCCTAATTAATCTCTTCTCAGGTTTGCGTGCTGCTTCTGTCTTCCTCATCAACCTGATTCGTTTGGCACGATGGTCATGAAGAATACCGTCAAAGCTTCCCAAAGATAAGTAGAGGTCTGTCAATGGAAATATCGAATTGCCTTCTGCAAATTAATGTATTTCTCGGTCGTCCGACATGGACACGTTATGCATGGCATCTTCTCCTGTAGATGGACAAAGGGAGACCAGATGCATCATATCAGGACCCAGCTCAACCGATCGAAAAGCATATTAGGTGAGCCATGAATGTGTTGTCAGCAGTGAAACGGAGAAGAATATGGCATCACCTCTCTCTCTCTCTTTTTCTCTTTTTTAAAACCTACTTTGGATGCTGGTAGTTGATGAATTGATTAGTAGTATGATGCATGTGAGACAATGTGGGAATGCTTCCTATTGCCTGAGAGGTAGGGATGGATGCATTGCACTCAGAAGCTGCATTGATATATGCGACCCCCCTCGTATTAAAACACCTTTCTTGCAGGAAGAAGGGACAGGTTTCACAGATCACGACTCCCTTATGGAAAATGACTGTCATCATGGAGCAATATTATAGTATGACAAGTGATACTGTTGGCAACAAGGGCACCAAGGTATGTTCTTCATTATCTTTCTTCTACCAGTCCTGGAGAGAGAAACTTCATTATTAGTGCTTGCAGTAATGGAAGAATGCATAGTGAAGCTTTTATCCGGGGGAGGTGGGAACATAATGTATGTATATTAGGGCTTCTTTTAGATGCGCATATGTATGGCTCTTTGTATACAGTTGTTTATATAGGACCCACCGTGTTGGCCCAAGTGGCGGACAGCCTCGTGCTACCGGTCCGTGCGGGGCCCTCTTGGCTGTGGCCACACAACGTGGTCGGGTCCTGAAATGGGAGGCGGGACCCATTCATCAGGCGACGCATCACGTAGATCACTTGATATGGGAACTACGTGCATGCGGGAACGTTTAATGTGACATATATATTAACTGCTTGAGTAAAAATATTTATTATGAATTTGTATTAAATATAATAGTAATTCTTCCAACGAATACTGATAATAGAGAGCATTATTATGTGCCAACAATGGTTGTTGCAATGATCAGGTGGCGGCTATGCAGAAACTGCACTTACAGGAACATTTTATACACTGCAACTCATAACTTACGTGCTCTCTCTCTCTCTCTCTTATATTATATGTATGTATGTATGTATGCATTTGTAATTTTTGTTGCAACATTGTAAGCGAATGGAGGAAACAATTCTTATTGGAAGCATATGAAAGCAAACGCTGGACGTCTTTAATGTTGTTGTCATCATTAACCCATACGCTATACCAAATGTGGACGGTGTGAATTTAATATCGATGATGATCAAATGAGTGACTTGCTTCGTCGCAGCAGATGTATAGAGTTTTCTTTTTTTTTCTTTGATTAAGTAAGAAAGTCCATGACTAAAAACATTGGATCTGTCATTTAAAAGTATTACATGATTATTTTTTTGAAATCAGTTGAATAAGATGAACATTTTCCAATCAATACTATGGCTTACGTAGCTATAAGAGCAAACAAATTCTATGGGTCAGTGATTAAAGTTTCTATTGACAGGGAAAAAAAAAGAGCCAAAAATAAAAATAAAATAATGAAACTGAATCGAGTACATAAAAGTGGATATAACATGCATCACTAACTCAGCTTTACTATTATCCCCGATGTAAATTCACATGTAGTGTCACATGCACTTATAATTAATATTATTTTCATCGACATAGTCATGTGAGAGTCGTATTCTGTTTTCACGTGGTGTCACACACTGTTTGAAGCTAAGGAGACTTCCATCTTATATTCGTATTATACAAAGATACATAAAGGTATATTAGAAGAAGTTGATAAGAAAAATACCGATGATATCCAAAAGCGAACTCGAGTGTGTGCTCTATGATAGATCAGCATAAAGATCGTAGTCGATTGAGATTCTTGACATGATTTTTGTATGCTTAAATTAATAATCGACGATGGTATAGTAATTTTGATGAATAGTTATTGAAATTAATTTCTATGACCTGATAAACTTTTTATGATGAGCTAAATCCTGACTAGATTACCACATGTCAAACTCTTATTAGAGCAAATATTTTCAATATATATTTTTTAAAAAAGATATCAAATAAATTTGATATATAATGATTAATTTACACTTAAAATATTATCTCGATGGTATATCAAACCAACTTAAAGGTTGACAGTTTCATTTAATATATTCCAAAGTTGCTTGCTACTTTGATGGTTAAAACTTTATTAGATCATCGTAAGTCGTATAATCAAAAATTTTTAATTATTATATTTTTTAAAAAATATAATTAAATATAATATAACTATATCTATTGATAAAAAAAAAAGTTTCTTTTTCTCATCCAAAAAAATTATGGCACTTGCTTGTTGTCCTCCTATGTTAAGGAAGGTATCCCTTTCTCTAATCCTTCCCTTAGCATGTAGGAGCATAACTCAGTAAATTATGCTACAATGTTTAAATGACAAAATTAAGGCCTTCACTTAATTATGAACTACATTTTAGGGAAAATTAATGGGCATCATGTAAGGTATTACAGTAAACTTTTTATTTAAAGTTTAAATTGAGTCCCTAATTATTAACAGATTAAATTAGGAAAAACATTTATAATATTGAACGATGTATAAGAGCTCACACAAACTCGAATATCAAATCCATCAACTGTACAATAATATATTAATCATTAAGATGTCTCAAGAAACACTCATCAAAAGAGTTCATAAGCTCGCAACTCGCATGAATTATAGTCAAAAAACATCTAAAGATATATAGGTTTTTTCGCATGGTGACAAGTAATCAAAACCAATAATAAGTATGAAATGACTGTACCTAATGAATGACTGGATAGTGCGAACCATGGAAACCAGTGCTGATCGGATGGGGATGAGAGCCGCACTTCCTGGAAACAATGGCTGTAATCTTTGGTGAATTGAGAGCCGCTTTATGACCCATGAAACCAATATCTGAGGCCGGCGTCGTGTCTGTGGTGGTGTCCGGTCAAATTTCGTGGCCTAATACGGCCAATAAATGGGAAGGACTCGATGTATTGACTTACAGGCCTTTACTAAAGTCAAACATTTGCTGACAAAGGAGAAGCTCCCAAATAAGAGAAAGATTGATCTATTTGGTGCTTGATTTCTTTGCATTGTTTAGTACATGCTAATGAAATGAACTGGATGACATAGCTAGGAGGATTGTTATAAGTTGCAGAAGTTGTATACTTGTGCATTACATGTATACTTGATTTTTTAATGCTTGATGTAATTTTTTAAGATTTATTATATTAGTTGATAGAACTAGATATTGAAATAAAATATATTTAGAATTCGAATAATTAAATAATGAGAGTTGTTTGCTAACTTAGAGATAGAGAGAGAGAGAGAGAGAGAGAGAGAGAGAGAGAGAGAGAGAGAGAGAGTGTGTGTGTGTGTTAAGTCAGATTCTAAGTTGGAGAATATGGAATAATAAATGCGAAGTAGGGAAAGGTTAGAGAGAGTCTGTAGGATTCTCATGAATTTTACCCTAACGAAGCTCATAATTTTTTACATATCTGAACTTTTCTGATCATTAAGTATCATAATCTAACATACATATTCCAAATGCTACATACTATTTGGATAAATATGCTGCGGGAGAATATGTTGTGGAGATATCACAAGAATCCAAAATTCAACGGTTCACTTGTGTTTTTATTTTTGGGGGACATAATTAAAGAATCATGATATATAGTATAAGCTACCTTGAGATTATATATTTATTTGATCCCCGAGCTCATACACATTTATAGAGCAAATCAATTACTCTTTTGGTGGTTGTAGTAACGGAATCAAATTATTCTCTTCCAACTAGCTAACTTCTTTATTATTATTATTATTTAGTTGCTAAATATTGTCTTCTTTAGGAAAAAAAAAGGGGTTTCTCTTAATCAACCTCTTAAACAAACTATTTTTCTTGAGTTATCTACAAGGTATCACAACAATTATTCTTATGTTTCAAGAAGCTTTTATATATATATATATATACATACATAATATAGTATGATTTATAATACTTTTATTTATTTATTATCAGTTTAAAACTATTATAGTATCTTCATTGGTCTTATTGAGATATTGATAACACTATAAATGCTATTGAAAAATACTGTAAATGATATTATATTATGCATCATTGGTTATAAATCATTACAATATCAAATTTATAAGCTTATAGGTGACTTGGTTAAGATTATGAGTTTATTTGGATTATTTATATTATTTTTGAATAGGTTTTATATTGTTTTCATTATTAACGAATCAAATTTTGATTTCTATTTGGGTAATATTATATATATCTATTTGAATATATATCATATGATTTCTATTATGTTTTGATTCTATTTGGCTCATTTATATTATTTTAAATAAGTTTTAAAGTATTTTTATTGTTGTGATCAAAACACTATAATAAGTCAAAATAATGAAAAATAATTAAAAGATAATTTAGATATTTTTTAAATTAAGAGCACTATTTAAAAAAATAAAAAATATAATATATTTAAAAATATCTAAAATATAAATATTTTGTAAGAAAATTCTTTTTTGGTTTTTTTTTTCAATTTTATTTTTACTTCAATCTACGTAAAGATCCCCCATGTACGTTCACGTGAATATAGAACTCAGCAGGTCTCACCTTCTCTGAAACTGTCATTTATTGTAATGGTGCATGGAAACACCCGCAGATCCACCAGATAAGAATAAGGAGGAACGGGTCGTCGACCAAAGTTAAAGCCGCCTCTCCTCGCCCTTTAAAGCCCATCTCTCTCGATCGCCTTCTTCCCACTCCGACATCCACATGGATCAAGAGGAGAGGCTAAGCTTCTTCCCCCCGGACTCCTACTCCGACCTTGACAGCAGCTTCACCAGCTCAACGACGTCCGCCTCTACCTTCAGTGCTCGCAGCAGTCTCAGCTTGCCCAACGCCTCGTTCGCTCTGAAGCCCCTCCCCCACAACTGCTCCGATCCCCACTGGTCCGCCCTCCGTGCAGCAGCCAACCTCTCCCCCGATGGCCTCCTGCACCTTCACCATCTCCGCCTCCTCCGCCCTCTTGGCTCTGGTCACCTCGCCCGTGTCTTCCACTGCCGTCTCCACGGCTTCGACGACGGCCATTCTCCTGCTGAATTCGCCCTGAAGGTCATCGACCTCGATGCGCTCTCCCGATCCTCGTCCGACTATAAGAAACCGGATGATTACGAGTGTGATGAGGAAACCGGCGAGGGTGGCGGACGGGGGAAGATGTGGCACGTGCGGGCGGAGGCGCGGGCGCTGGCCGAGATGGACCACCCGTTCCTCCCGACTCTGTACGCGCGGCTTGACGCCTCACACTACGCGTGCTTCCTCATCGACTACTGCCCCGGCGGCGACCTTCACTCCCTCCTCCGCCATCGCCGAGGCCATCGCCTCCCGCCGGCTGCAGCCCGGTTCTATGCAGCCGAGGTCCTGGTGGCCCTCGAGTACCTCCATGCCCTCGGCTTCGTCTACCGCGACCTCAAGCCCGAGAACGTCCTCCTCCGCTCCGACGGCCACGTCATGCTCTCCGACTTCGACCTCTCCTTCCGCTCCCACGTCACGCCAACACTACTCCACCGTCGCCGCCGCCTCCCTCGCCGAAGGAGTGGCCTCCTCTGCTGCCTCGTAGGCTGCAGCGCCTCAGGCGAGGACGAGGAGCTCGAGTTCGTGGCGGAGCCGTCGTCGGCCTTCTCGAGGGCATCCGTCGGGACCCACGAGTACCTTGCTCCGGAGGTGGTCAATGGCAGTGGCCACGGCAACGCCGTCGACTGGTGGGCGTTCGGGGTATTCCTGTACGAGCTCTTATACGGGCGAACCCCCTTCAAGGGCGCAACCAAGGAGGCGACGCTGCGGAACATCCTGACGCGGGAGGTGAAAGTCCCAGACACCAACGGCGGCGACGTGGTCGAAGGGGGCGACATGGCGAAGGCGAGGGACCTGATCGCGCAGCTCCTGGTGCGGGACCCGGCGAAACGGATGGGGTCCGTGCTGGGGGCGGCCGAGATCAAGCGGCACCCCTTCTTTGCAAGCGTGCGGTGGCCGCTCCTTCGGTGCGCCCGACCACCGATAGCGTGTGGTCCAGCCACCGGGCCCCTGGTGCCGGCGACCAATGAGGGTAGCGGGCGGTGGTGGACTGCTGGGAGAAAGAACGCCACCCTCGATAGCAACCATAACAGCAGAAACGATCATAGGAAGAAGAAGAAGAAGAAGAAGGGAATCAAACTGGGATTCGGGGCTAAAGCAGCAGCACCTAACAATGTAATAGTGTAACTTCGACTGTACAAAGTAGTTTCTGTAAGTACACCAAATCTTCCTCAACATCTCGTGTTCTAATCGGCGACAGACCGACGAAGACCTGAATGGATCGGTCGCCATCTTTCTTGATAATGAGATCTCAGATCTCCACACAAGTTGTGATGGAAGGTGGTTCTAGTTATTAGAGACAGTTCATTTCATTTCCATGTCCGACATGTGTTGGCTTATTAGCAGCATCGCTGTACGCAAAAGCTGGGAGAAGACCACAAACTTTTGATCCAGCGACTGGAAATATTATCCACATTCAGTTCACTCAAAAATCTTTATTTTTTTATTATTAATTTAAACATCGAAGTCATCGATCGAGTTAGAAAATCGTTAGATCGAACATCTGAGATCTTTTGGATGAAGATTTATTATGCACATAAATTCAAATCAAATCCAACTGATAGATCTATCACCGATATTTTGCAAAGCTTTTTGCTTACACATGAATCTAATTCTAGGTGATAGTGTAGGTGTTGGATGGCCCAATCAACTCCACGTAGCAACACAAAGACCTCTTCTTTAAACTCTCCGCTGAATCATTCAAAGGAGAGAAAGGTTGCTTCATATCAACGCACAAGTCTTTGCTTTTGTTTCAGTCTTTTAGAAGAAATTGACAACTGATACCCAATAATGGTTTCGAAAAGTCCTTTTTGGATGCGAAAAAATAATGTAACGATATCTATGAGTAATAAAATACTATACATATTAATGCATATGACTATTTCATGCAATCCTATTGGATTCAAGCGTTACTTATCCTTTGGCATTTCTCCATCGTTCCCCTTCTTCCCTTTTCATGGACATTGGAACTTCACGTCCATTCGACCGATATAGAATATCACCATACATGTTAATGAGAAAATAAATGAATAAATATGAAAATAAAATAAATTATATTTAATATTCACTAGTTAATTGTGTTGTTACAGCTAATTTTGTAGCATATAATTTATTTGAAATGACATATAATTCTTTATCTATTCAATATGTTATATTATATATTGCGTAGTTGTCCATTCGAATCCTACCAATGGGGTTAAATATTGACATTTATTTTGAAACTGGTTTATTCTTGGATTTGGCACAAAGATAAATATGTTTAGAACAATGATCAAATTTTGTTCTAGGTCTTGTGATGAGGATATAGCATGATTGTGACAATAGGTGCTGAGATGAATAAACTAAGACCTGTATTCTTAGTTATGGTTTTATGTATTCATTTATGAAAATGTATTAAAAAAACAATGATTTGTTTTAAATTTATTTATCATTTTATAACTTTATGATTTCTAGTATCTATAAAAATTACATTAAGATCTTCTTTTATAAAGAGAGTAAGAAAACCTATATTGAACAAAAAATATTTGTAAATTTTAGACAAAATATTTACATTATGACTAGTTTTGCTAATATAAATCTTAGTGCATATTAAGTTTGGATGGACTAATATTATTGTTTTACAATTTTTGGATCATGAGGAGTAGATCATATGTCTAAATGTCAAATTAATTATTTTTAGAATTTTTAATTCATAGTTATACTATAATAAATGTTATATGATTTTAAATATTGTAAACTTGTGAGCTAAATGACTGAGTATGATTTTTATATTATACAAATCAAAATATAGAAATTTTTTTTTAGATGCATATCACTAGAAAATTAAGAAACAACGAATATGGACCTCGAAATTTGGGATTCAAATATATATAACTTGTAAAAACAAAACTAACAATTATATTCCCAAGGGGAGCTATCATATTTCAACTATTAAAAATATATTTATTCGTTTTTAGAAATGATCAAAATAGACATGGTTTAAGTTAAATGTATCCCATTTTAGAGACACTTTTGATTTATTTTCATATATATATAAATGGTAAAATTAAATTTCAATGTAAATTTTTTTAATACTGGAATTAAAATTAAAAGGATCATAGATCCATGATCGTATGTTCCTCTGGATGTCATAATCAATAGGATATTTTGAATATTGTAAAGTATCACATGTAGATATGTATAGAAATGTTAGATTCTCTCTTCTCCTCTTTATACTTTTCACAAGACCTCTATCGTTGATGTGATGGGTCTAAAATGATATAAGACATAATAGAGATAAATATGGAATATTTTTTATGTGCTCTAATCCTTAATTAATGTATGATTTGATGATTAATCATTAAGCATATGATTTGAATGCATAACTTGAGTACAAGAAAATCTCTCTTAAAATCTGTATAAATATACATTACCATAATGATTGATATTATGTCTTTTATAATAAATTCTTCATGGTATTATGACTCTCTTATTTCAAGGCTCTCTCTTCTCAATTTCATATTTTGACATTACACTAAGGATAAAGACATGCGACTCCTACTAATCAATCTCCTAGCATGATATGAAAGCATCATCTACTGATCGACTTACTTGAAACACTTAGTGAGCGTACCTTTTGCTCCTACATCGATAACTACTACCCAACATCTTCACTAATGTCATCCCCTTCTCACTAATTGTCGAATTCACTAATGTCTCAAATCTACGGTTAACCTCTCAGCGATAGTCCACTGCCTTCCACCATCCTCTCGACTACACTATTAGTACTCATGATCGAGAGAAGGACTTAGGAGGGGAAGGAAGAGATCACCCTCTTCTGAACATCTCAGATATATAGTTTCACAGATCTGATCTCCTTCAACATATCAAATCTTCACCATTTGTGCATTAAAACCATATCATCAATTGATTTTGGATTTTTCTTATTGATCACAATATCTTCTCAACATGTCTTTCTCCTTTATATCTAACGCTCCAATCATTGTTTCCCCTAGAAATAATAATTCCTCTCAACCTATAAGACATATTTATCAATACAATAACTTTAATCCCCTTCAAGCTCTTTAAAGACAGCAACTATGCAACTTAGCGAGCACAATTCACTAATCTCTTATTTGTAAATTGCTCTCTTAGTTGTTCATTGGAAAAGATTCAAATATCAACAGAACCTATCCCAATAGTAAATCCTAATCACAAGTTATGACTATGACAAATATGTCTTATTTTACAAGCTATTCAAGCCTCAATCACTATAGCACCGCTAATCTTTTCGTGCAACACTAATAGAAGCATGGTTCAAGTTATAAACTACCTTCATTAATTGCTCTCGCACTCGCATACTAAGTCTTTTATTTACTTTGAACAACACAAGAGGAAACTATTATTGTTGATTATGTATAAAATCTAAAAGTTATTATAGATGATTTGACTTTAATAGATCATCCCCCAAGCGATGAAGAAGTCATTGTTTATATGCCCTATGAAACGAATATAAGAAATTAACAGTAGTAATTTAGGAATATGATTCACTAGTATCATTTGAAGAAATGTATAATAGGTTGATTAATCATGAAACATATATGAAATGAGAGGAGAGGAAGATGAGACTATCATAACTCAATTCAATAAAAAATCTAAAAAAAGGATAATTAAAACTACAAGAACTTTAATAAATGATCAAACAAGATGCCTTATGGACAACAGATAGAGTAATTATTTTCTATTATACTATCAACTCTTCAACCATGATGACAACTTTAATCTAAATAATTCAGAAAATAACTTCAACAATAATCACTACAACTATCAATAGTTCTAACGTCATAATAATAATAATCAGAAAAAAGTCATCTACTAGCTTTGTGACAAAATTGGACACATAGCAAAGGTTTGTTAATCTTGACCCAATCCTACTATTACACCTAACTTAAGCAAATATAATGACTACTTTGACTACTTATCCAATCAATTGGATTGTTGACTCTGGTACTCTTTATCATATCACTTTTGATCTATAGAATTTGTCCATCTACACTGACAATGGGGGTAGTGAAGATATCATCATTGGTAACGATAACAGAATCCCTGACACCAATTTCATAATATTTAATTCACATATAAATACTTTTATACTTGATGATATTTTGTGTGCATCTCACATCAAAAGAAACATTATTTCTTTCTCTTAATTTTATAAATAAAATAATATATATATATTAAGTTTTTTCTTAACTCATTTCTTATAAATGATCTAAGCATTGGAGCATTCTTGGTCTAGTTGATGTGTGGCATCTTCGCCTTAGTCATTTGTCATCCTCCATTCAACAATAACTAATTTCTTATGACTTCCATTCAACTTTCAAATCAAATAAATGCTTACGTTAGTAATAAAAATCATAGATTATATTTTAGAATATAATTCATATCCTATTTCAAACCATTTGAAATTATTTATCTTAATATTTGAGGCTTTGCCCCAACCATGTTTTTTGATAATTTTTAGATTTTGTATCATTTTCATAGATTATATACATAGTTTTATCCTCTCAAACATAAATATAAAGTTACCATAGTCTTGACTCATTTTAGAAAGATAATCAAGATTTTTTTCTAGTCTATGATTAAAATAATTTACTCTAATAGAGAAGGTAAATACTAATCTCTAACAATTTTACCTCTCAGGCATACAATATCTCACGTTACCACCACATGTACTTCAACTAGCTAGCTCTATCGAATAAAAAAAATCAATATATAGTTGAAACCAGTCTTTTTCTCTTATACCAAGCCTCTATACCTTTAATATTTTGGTCAACAACCTTTTAAATCACGGTCTACCTCATTAACCGCATGCTCACTCCAATCCTATAACACTGGTCATCATTTGAAAAATTATTTTATAATACCTCAAACATTCAAAAACTTAAAGTATTTGATTGTTTATGTTCTCTAACTACGCATCTATGCTTCACATAAGTTAATACTAAGATCCAAGCCTTGTATCTTCATTGAATACTCCCTTAAATATAATGTTTTTCAATTCTATGAGCCTCAAAGTCAAAAGATCTTGGTATTACATCATGTTATTTTTATTTAGTCCACTTTTCCTTTTCAAAATCTTGTTCATTCAATAATGTGAGTCACTATTATAACCATTCATCATTAGGTTCATATGAGTATACTTTAAGCCCCTTAAGCGCATCTCTTACCACATTAACTAATAGTTCTTCTCTAGACCTTTACTTCCTTATTACTCTAATTCAGCTTGATCAGGTACGTGTCACTAACTCTTCACCAATTCTCATGCCTTTAACATAACCCAATAATACCACCAAGCTTAAATATCACATGATAATACACTTCAAAAATTACATCTTCAAATCACATCAAATCCTTAATCTCATGCTACCACAAGCTCTCTACCTAACCCTATTGAATCCATAACCATCACCTAAGTTCAAAAATCTCTACACTAGTGCAAAGCAATGTGTGAGGAATACGATACCCCATTCTATAATACCAAATAAACTCTTGTACAATCTCACCTTACACAAAATATCATCGGGTGTAAGTGATATTTTGAATTAAGTAGAACCCAGATGGATCCATTATTAGATACAAAGCACGTCTAGTGACTAAAGGGTTTCACCAATGATCAAGTGTTGATTTTACAAAGACTTTTAGTCTAGTTGTTAAACCAATAATAATTCAACTCATCATAAGTTTGACTATTACTTAAAACTAGCATGTATGCCAATTAGATATTAACAATGCTTTCTTACAAGAGACCTTAATTGAATATATCTTTATATAGCAACTCTTGGCTTCATCCATCCTCAATATCCAAGTGATATTTGTAACTACAAAAAGTTATTTATCTGTTAGGATCAAGAGTCCGAGGTCGGCACTAAGAGGGGGGGTGAATTAGTGCAGCGGTAAAAATTACATTGGTTTGAAAACTTTTGTACGATAAAATCTGTTTCCGACGAAACTGTTTCGTAAATATCTTAACTTGAAACACGTTCATAAATATATTGAAGGCAGTAAGCTATTGAAGAGGTTTGCAGTAAAGATAAATTGCTCAAAGTAAATTGCAAACCAGATTTTAGAGTGGTTCGGTCGTCGTGACCTACATCCACTTCGCCGATTCCTCTTCCGTCGAGGCCACCGGCATCCACTATCGATCCTCCTTTAATAGGCGAAGATCAACCTCCTTCTTACACCCCTCTTCTCCTTTTACTGGGTTTAGGAGACAACCCTTACAAACACTCACTCCTCTCTTACAGAATTCTAAACTTAGAGTGGAGGAGGAAATTTCTAAAGAGATTACAACAGCGTTTTCTTACTTTTGAATTCTCTGTGCTTATGTATGTTAACCAGGGGTGAGAGGGGTATTTATATGCTTCAAGTTGATTCAAACTTGGAGCCTAAAAATATCTCATCCCGGGTTTCCTGGGTCCGGCGATACCACCGCCAGTGTCAGTCTGACACTGACACTGCACTGGGCGGTACCACCGTCCAAACTGGCGGTACCACTGCCTGTAGCCTCTCGGAGGCTATGTTTGGGTGGTACCACTGACCAGACCGGCGATATCATCGCCTGACGCAGTCTCGGGGACTGTGCCACGACGGTGTCACCTCTTGGGACACTGTTTGAGCCTCTCATTGGGCCCAACACAATCCTTACATGGGCCTAACTGGCCCCTAATTGGGTTGGCCCAAATCCAAACTCAATTACGTGCTAACTATGATTCCTAAGACATTTGCTAAGTTAAACAAGTCCATATGTCTTGGTTTCTTCCAGCGAGCTTCCAGCGATCTTTCGGCAAACTTCCGACGATCTCTCGGCAATGTTCCGGTGGACTCCTAGCAAGCTCCTGGATTTCATGACGATCTTCTTAGCGAGTTCCGATGAGCTTCTCTAGCAAGCTCCGAGACTTCTCGACTGGTTCCGATAGAACTTTCGACGAACGTCCGGACTTCCGACAAACTCTCGAACTCCCAACCAAATAGTGTCCTTGACTCCGGGACTTCATTTTGCTTCATACCTTGCTATCGTAGTTAATCCTGCACATGTAAAACACGCTTCGATCTAGACAATTAATACTAAGCATTAATCATGTTGTCCGGCATGTTATTGGTCTCTCGACGCTTCGTCCGATTCTTCGACACATCGTCCTCTCTTACGGCCTATTGCCCAATCGGCCAGTTGACTCCGCAACTCTGATATCCTTGGCGCAATATCCGCTCTTCTTGGCCCAATGCCCGAATCCATGGCCCAAAGCCTTCTATCGATACGTCGACCGATCCACCGGCTCGACGTCCAATCTTCTGACATTTTTTCCCCTGGCCTAACATGATTCTTCCTGCTTTAATTATCAAATCATGATTGAAGCATCCAACATCACTCAAAACGTAGATTAAAATATAAACACTTATCAATTGGTTTCATCATCAAAATCCGAGATTCAACAATCTCCCTCTTTTTGATGATGACAACCAATCGATAGCAGAGTTAACCTTAACTCCCGGAGTTTAAACAAACTCCCCCTATCAATATGCCATTGATAGAAACTCTTGGATTCAAAAATCCAAGGAAACATGTTATGATCAAATCATGTATAACATACTTCTCCCCCTTTATCATCAATAAAAAGGAGAAGTACAATTCTCATGTGTTTGAAAATATAAGTTCAAATAGTTGTATAATAAATCTCAAGTTTAGTCATCATGCAAGCTAGCAAAAATTTTGATTTTTGCAAGTTTGTAAATTTTGCTAGATGTGTAA
>LVTN01000145.1:429944-468724 GCA_001649415.1 Musa itinerans
GTGATTGGCTTGCAAGGCACCTATGATTGGTAATCTCTCACTTGACTTAAAGCTAATCACCTATGTATCTGATCCCCATCATACCCCTGTGACACTTAAAGATAATATGAGACAACAACTTTGTTAATGGATCTACGATGTTATCTTCGGATGGAGCTCTTTCCACTGCTACATCTCTCGGGCCACGATCTCTCTAATAAGCTAGAACCTTCTTAGAATACTTCTGATGAGATACAGGTTTCCTTATTTGAGCAATCATCCCGTAGTTGTCGCAATATAAGGGAATCGACTCCTCGTTATCCGGCACGACTCCTAAAATCTATGATGAACTTCTTCATATAGACTCCCTCCTTTCTTATCTCTACTATAGCAATGTACTCTACCTCTATGGTCTAGTCAACAATAATATCTTGCTTGGAACTCTTCCAGTATACTGCTCATCCATTCAAGATGAACATATACCCTTGATTAGACTTACTATCATCAACATTGGATTGGAAACTTGAGTCCGTGTAGCCTTCAACCCTGAGGCTACTATCTCCATATACTAGTAAAAGATCCTTAATCCTTCTCAATTACTTAAGGATATACTTTATTGCTTTCCAGTGTTCCAAGCCTGAATCCGCCTCATACCTGCTCGTGACACTCAGAGCATGTGCTATATCATGTCTGGTATATAGTATGACATATATGTTAGACCCTATCACTGAGGCATAGGGTATCTTATCTAAGTTCGCCCTTTCTTCAGGAGTCTTTGGGGACATACTCCTTGAAAGCGATATCCTATGTCTCATCAGTATAAGACATCTCTTGGAATTTTCAATATCAAACCTTTTGATAATGATGTCTATGTACCTGGATTGGGACAAGCCAAGGATCCTCTTGGATCTATCTCTATAGATCCAAATCCCCAAGATATATGATGCTTCCCCTAAGTCCTTCATGGAGAAGTGTCTAGATAACCAAGTCTTTACTGTGGATATCATTCCCAATGATCAGGATATCATCCACATATAACACTAAGAAGGTGATAACACTCCCACTTACCTTCCTGTATACACAAGGCTCATCTTCGTTCTTAACAAAGTCATAAGATCTGATCGCCTCATCAAATCTCATGTTCCAACTTCGGGAAGCTTGCTTTAGTCTATAAATGGACCTAAGCAACCTACTCACCTTATCTAGGCAGTCCTTTGACACGAATCCCTCATGTTGTATCATATACACATCCTCTTAGAGGTTGCCATTGAGGAATATGATTTTTACGTCCATCGGCCATATCTCATAATCATAGTGTGCTGTAATAGCCAATAGAATTTGGATGGATTTTAGTATGGCTATAGGTGAGAAGGTTTCGTCATAGTCAACACATTACCTCTAACAATACCCCTTAGCCACTAGCCTTGCTTTATAGGTCTCTACCTTTCCATCTACTTCGATCTTCTTCTTGAAGATTCACTTGCAACCGATAGGTACAATACCCTCGGGTGAATCAACTAGGTTCCAAACGTTGTTGGAGTATATAGAATCCATCTTAAAATTCATGGTTTCTTGTCACTTCCCGAAGTCTATACTCATAATAGCCTTCTCATAGGTCTGAGGATCAATATCCTCAACATCCTCACTACTAATATGTCCCACATATCTCTCAGGAGGATGTGATACTCTGCCGGACCTACGTAAAGTCAGAACTTGTGTGTTAGACACCTAAACAGACTCGGGCTGTGGAGTGGTGCTTGAGCTAGGTTCTCCAATCTCTCTCAACTCTATCAAGCTCCCACTATCTCCGCCAAGAATGTGTTCATTCTCAAGGAACACCGCTCTCTTGGCTAAGAAGACATTTTGGTCCTTGGGATGATAGAAATAATACCCACAAGTTTCCTTGGGGTATCCCACGAACATGCACCGCTCCGTCCTCGATTCCAACTTATCGGGGTTGTCTTTTAACGTGGGCAGGGCAGTCCCACATCTTAACAATCTTAAGATCGTGCTTCTTTCATTTCTATATCTCATATAGAGTAGACACCGTCGACTTAGTTGGAATTATGTTAAGAAGGTAAGCTACAGTCTCTAGGGCGTATCCCCAAAATGAGACGGGGAGGTCGACGAAACTCATCATGGACCGCACCATGTCTAACATTATACGATTCCTCATTTCAAATGCACCATTAAGTTGGGGTGTATAAGGAGGTATCCACTATGATAGAATCCCATGGTCCTCAAGGAACTGGATGAACTTTGTACTCAAGTACTTATCTCCTCGATCTGATCGAAGAGTCTTGATACTCTTTCCAGTCTGATTCTCTACTTCATTCTTATACTCCCTAAATTTCTCGAAGTCCTCAGACTTATACTTCATCTAGTATACATGTCCATACCTTGAGAAATCATCTGTAAAAATAATGAAGTAGGAGTAACCACTTATGGCATAAGTTGACATAAGACCACATACATCACTATATATGAGTTCCAACAACTCAATGGCTCTCTCTCCAGTTCCACTAAATGGAGAGTTGGTCATCTTTCCACGAAAGTAAGGCTCGCAAGTTGCATATGACTCATAGTCGAATGGATCTAAATATCCATCTTTTAGCAACTTTTGAATCCTTCCCTTATGGATATAACCCAACCTACAATGCCACAGGTATGCACTGTTCACCTCATATTGTTTCTTTTTGGACACACTTACATTCATGATATGTGGAGCAGTGTCTAGCATAAATAAACCATTATGCAAAGATCCTTACGCTAATCTCCTAGGCTTTGCTAGAATCTATAATAAATTATAGATGTGATAAGTATTACCGGTATCCAATACCATGCACTATCACAAAAAATTTGACAACTAGAGACTGATCATGAATGTACCTGAAGCTTCTCCAAGCTTCTGTTTCGCCCTCTCTATAAAGTACTTTTTGTAATTCCTCTTTCAGTACCTATCTTTGTCGCAGTGGAAGCATTGACATTTGTCCTTTGTTGGGTCTTTCTCAGCAACCTTTACTTTACCCGATCAACCCTTACCCTTGCCCTTCTTAAGGGACTTTTCTGCCTTCCTTTTTCCTTTGGTCTCACTAATATAGAGAACTGGCTTCTCTTTCTTGATAATGCTCTCTGCCTTCCTCAACATATTGAAGAGCTCAGAGAGTCACTTCAAGCTTGTTCATATTAAAATTCATTATGAACTGAAAAAAAGAATATGGTAGGGACTGAAATACAAGGTCTACACATAGGTTATCCTCTAGGACCACTCATAGACCTGTGAGTTTCTCAATCCAGTCAATGATATTAAGGACATGGTTTTGAACCGATGTCCCCTTAGTCATCCTAACACAGAAGAGACTCTTAGATATCTCACATCGTTGAGTCCTTCCCTATTCTTCAAATAATTTTCGGAGATACAGGAGAATGGATTTGGCATCCATCTTTTCATGTTGTCTCTATAACTTAAGAGTCATGGAGCCTAACATGTAACACTGAGCAAGAGTAGAGTCATCTATGTACTTCACGTAGCGAGCGATCTTATCCTCGCTTGCCCCTTCCTCGGGGGTATGCATCACTATATCAAGGACATACGTGATTTTCTCTACCGTGAGAACGATTATCAAGTTGCGGAGCCAATCGGTGTAACTTGGACCAGTGAGGCGGTTGGCATCAAGTATGCCATATAAGGGATTTGAATGCGATATATTTCTGAAAATGAAGATGTAGCAGAAATAAATAACATGCAGATTTTGTAAAAAAAAAATAATTAAGATAAGGACTTCTATCTTAATCTACTCCCACTATTTTTTCACGAATCACACAACTCCCTCTGGTATGTGAATCGAAGACCCTCGACAGATCTTTAGTGGGGATCAGGATCCAATCAGTGTCTTAACGTAATCTCGAGTGACTTAACCAATTATACTAAGCCTATAAAGGTAGGCAACTCTTGCCAATCACAACTCCTTGTGATTCCCGTCCTGTTCGACCTCCGAACCACCATGGCCTCAAGTGACTCGACCAACCATGGTGTTCGGTTAAGTCATCACCATCATTACAAGATGAGTCTGATTTGACAATATGCCATCGAGTGACTCGACCAAACATACAATATCCTCAGGTCACCGGTGACATCTCTATGTCATAGGCAAGATAGCGAATCACGAAATAGGTGAGCCTCGAGTGACTCGATCAACTCAACCTATGTCGGGAATTGATCCCTACCTATAACGATGGAAGGTCACGTGGGTCAATTTGATTGCCTCACGTTTACCGACTTAATATTATAAGAAGAAAAAAATTTTGATTTTTTTTTATTTGGTCTCCTAATATGACGTGTCACACACATACATATTTAATATATATCTACATCGCATGCAAATATATATACATATCTAGTAGGTGTATAAGTAATCACACATCACATGAGTAATCACACCTAGATGATCATGGACCACACCCTAATATGATTAAGCACGAGCAAGTGGGCCTAATCACTCACATCAAGATCTATGTGTGTGATGGTGCATCTCCATGCCCTGTGATCGTCCATCTCGTCATCGTCGATTCTGTTGGTATTTCAACACATCTTCATGTGTCGCGATCGTCCATCTCGGCCTCGAGAGTCCCACTATCGCTCCCGTTGCACCTCCTCGTGTAATTACAACTTAATCACAAGCACGCATGCTTGACAATAAACGAGAAATAAAATAGAGGCTCATAGGCCCCAATAATAATAATCACAAGTACACACATTATCACAGTCCATTATCATCCGTCCATATCTCATACATCACATGTACACATCATCATTATATAGGACTACTAGATAATAATAATAATAATAATAATAATAATAATAATAATAATAATAATAATAATAATAATAATAATAAATTAATTAATTAATTAAAACTTTTAATTAATTAATATTTTTTGAAATCAGGGACATGCAAGGAATTTTCTGAATTGTGATGGGTATTTTCATAATTTGGACAAAAGTACAGAAATAGAAAATTTTAAATTCACTGGGGCAAAACTATCTTTTTGCCCAAAACCCTAACCCTCCCCATATCTTGCTGCTTGCTACGCTCGCCGCAACCCTACCGGTAGCGATCCTTTGCGGCGGGGGGCGGGGGCGCCCTTGCCTCGCGAGCAGAGGCGTCGCAGGGCAGTGGTGCTTATGGGCGGTTTTGCCTACGGGCGCAACTCCCGCAGGCGTTGCTCCTTGCCTAAGCAGTGCCCGCAAGTGCCACCCCTTGCTGGCGGCTCACCCACGGGTGAGCGTCATCCCAACAAGCGGGTCACCCGTGAGCTGTGTTGCCCCTGAGGGCGCTATGCTCGCAGGTAGCGCCTGTGGGTGGGGCACCCGCGGGCTACAACTCCCCATCAACTGCAAGCAGGTCATCAGCCGGCTGCTACAGGCACAGTGACTGCGCGTGCACCAGCGCTGGGCTGCTTGCTTACAGCCACCGCTGTAGGCGACTACACGTATGCAGATGGTAGCAAGCTGCCATTTGTAAGGGAAGCAAGCTGCCATCTGTGAGGGCAACAAGGTCAGCAACAGTTGCTGCCCTTTCTCGCTTTGGCGTCAATAATTTTGACGTCAAAACTTCTCCAAAACATAACACACGTAGTTCAAAACCAATCTTTCACATGAATAACTTGGCTTTGATACCACTGTTAGGGAAATCTAAGGGCGACATCACATGCGTAGCGAAAGAACAGAAAACAAAAATCCTAAATTTTTCAAAAGGTGTTCATCGTCGTGCGAAGGTTGGTGCACAAAAACCCACGACACAAAAAATCACGTGTGAGATAGTTGTGTTACCTAGGGAGATCGTATATCCCCAAATCCATATAGATCTGTTGGAGAGGATGAATAAGGTCAAGCATCCTCTCTAGTGATGATCCATATAGCAGGGTTACGACAACGCTCCTCAAATCTCCAGGCTTGTTATTTGGGGAGGAGAAGGGGAAAGGAGAATAGCATGTGGCTATTAAGAAGCCCCAGCATATGGGCCTTTAGTTCTCTCGTATTTATAGAGGCCCCTAGTTAACCCTAATGGATCCTACCCTATTGGGTATTGGATTTCTATCCAATTACCTAAGCCTTTTAGATTAGTGGGTCTCTACCCAATAATTTCTTATTAGCTCTTATTGGATATCATCCATGAGATCTAATAATTCAGGGGCTTATTATGTTGGGAAATATTGGGGGCGACATCACATGTGCAGTGAAAGAATATAAAAAACAAAATCCCCAAATTCCCAAATATGTGTTCGTTGTCGTGCGAAGATTGGTGCACAAAAATCCATGAAACTTAAAACTATGTATAAGATAGATTTTGTTACCTAAGGAGATCATATATCCCTGAATCCTTACAGATCTCTACGAGAGGGTGAAGGTGGTCAAGTGTCCTCCTCTTTAGCGGTGATCCACATAGCAGTACTGCGATGATGCTCCTCAAACTCCAAGCCTGCTTTGAGGATGAAAAGAGGGAGGAGAATAGGAGAGGCAACCAAAAAACTCTAGCCTATGAACCACTAGTTCTCTTCTAATTATAGATGTCCCATGCCAACTTAACTCTAATGGATTCTGTCATATTGGGTATTGGATCTCCATCCAACTACCCAAGCCTCTTAGATTAGTATATCTCTATCCAATAATCTCTCATGGGATCTTATTGGTTCTCATCCATAGGATCCAATAATTCAGGAGCTTATTAAATATCTAATAAGATAGGGGCTCCGACAGATATCTCATCTCTGAACCTCTATTCATCGCAATGCCTACCATATGTGCATGACCCTCTATGTCTAATATCAAGCTGACCGTGAGTCATACATATCAGAACTCTTTCTAGCTCAGTGAATTATTATCTCCAAAATAATTCACTCGACTCATCGAATGCGGACATACTAGACCACTACGCCGTAGTCCCTCGCCGCAGTCCCCAAATGATACATGGGAATCAAATCCATTGGACTTGTTTATCCTCAATTATCATGTACCTATAGTCTCTCATCCATCTAATATCCCAAAGGCCATATACCGATCATGGTGCTGTCAGACCCATACGGTTTCTACTTGAGTCTTGCTCTAATCGGATTCTCTCGGAGAACTCTTTCTCTCTCAAACCGAATGACCTTGGCCAAGGATTTGTCTGAGCAAGAACATATGAGATATTCTTCTCATGACACCGAGAGTGGATGATCCTCTATCGACACTCAATAGTCCTCGTAAGGTTGGCTACCACTCCCGATGACTAGCTGTGCTAGATCTGGAACCTCCAGACCTATAAGTCCGATATCAAATAGTAGAGTACTTATATAGGACATCCTTGGTATCTCAAGTCTAAGGACCAAATACACCACCGGGACTACGGAATCGCCGTCTAACAATAAGGCATCATCAACCATATAGCATTCCGTAAGCGGATCAATTAGCGAACTCATTCTCCAATGAGTACTTGTACTGTATCCCTAGTATCCCCACATGAGCAGCCATGAGACCAGTTGTATCCATCATATGGATGGGTAGATAGTACACCAGTTTGTTAGGTTATCTCAATGTCCCTCTCGAGTAACCTATAACCGGGATTATTTAGGGTTTATGTTTAAAGGTGAATCGATCTCATTATCATGATCTCATCACGATCTGATTCCCATTACATAGATCCAAGGACATCACAATATAATACATGTGTATATGCAACAATCAATATAAATCAATATAATGCCAAAATATAATAAGCAAAAAGACTACGTGTTAAGTTACACATGTCATCACTCACGTAATTGGCTTGTAGGGCACCTATGACTAGCAATCTCTCACTTGACCTAAAGTGAATCATATATGTGTCTAATCCCCATCAGACCCTTGTGACTCTTAAAGACAATTTGAGACAATGACTTTGTTAGTGGATCTACAATGTTATCTTTGGATGGAACTCTTTCCACTCTTACATCTGCTCGGGTTACGATCTCTCTGATCAGGTAGAACCTCCTCAGAACACTTATGATGAGACATGAGTTCTTTCGCTTGAGCAATCGCCCCATTGTTATCGTAATATAAGGGAATCGACTCCTCGCTGCTTGGCATGACTCCCGAATCTGTGATGAACTTCTTCATCCAGACTCCCTCCTTTGCTGCTGCAGCAATGTACTTCGCCTCTATGGTTGAGTCAGCAGTAGTATCTAACTTGGAACTCTTCCAGCATACTGCTCCTCCATTCAGGGTATACACATACCTTGAATTCAACTTACTATCATCGACATCGGACTAGAAACTCGAGTCTATATAGCCTTCAACCTTGAGGCTACTACCTCCATATACTAGTAAAAGATCATTAGTCCTTCTCAAGTACTTAAGGATACACTTTACTGCTTTTCAGTGTTCCAATCCTGAATCCGCTTGATACCTGCTCATGACATTCCGAGCATACGCTATATCAGGCCTGGTATATAGCATGACATACATGATAGACCTTATCGCTGAGGTATAGGGTATCATATCCATGTTCGTCCTTTTTTCAAAAGTCTTTGGAGACATACTCCTAGAAAGCGATATCTCATGTCTAATCGGTATGAGACCTCTCATGGAATTTTTCATGCTAAACCTTTTAACAATGGTGTCTATGTACCTGGAATGGGACAAGCCAAGCATCATCTTGGATCTATCTCTATAGATCCGAATCCCCAAGATACAAGATGCTTCCCCTAAGTCATTCATGGAGAAATATCTAGATAACCAAGCCTTTACTATGGATATCATTCCTACATCATTCCTAATGATCAGGATGTCATCCACATATAATAACAAGAAGGTGATAACGCTCCTACTTACCTTCATGTACACACAAGGCTCATATTCGTTCTTAACGAAGTCATAAGATCTGATTGCCTCATCAAATCTTATGTTCCAACTTCAGAAAGCTTACTTTAGTCCATAAATGGATCTAAGCAACCTATACACCTTATCTAGGCAGTCCTTGGAGACGAATCCCTTAGGCTATATCATATATACCTCCTCCTCGAGGTTACCATTGAGGAATATGATTTTCACATCTATTTGTCAGATTTCATAATCATAGTGTGCTGCAATAGCCAATAGAATTCAGATGGATTTTAGTATGACTACGGGTGAGAAGGTTTCGTCATAGTCAACACTTTGCCTTTGATGATACCTCTTAGCCACTAGCCTTTCGTTATAGGTCTCTACCTTTCCATCTACTCCGATCTTCTTATTGAAGATCAATTTGCAACCGATGGGTACAATTCCCTTAGGTGCATCAACTAGGTTCGAAACTTTGTTGGAGTATATGGAATCCATCTCAGAATTTATGGCTTCTTACCACTTCTCAGAGTCTATACTCATAATAGCCTCATTGTAGGTATAAGGATCAATATCCTCAACATCCTCTCCTCCAATATATCTCACATATCTCTCAGGACGATGGGATACTCTGCTAGACCTACATAAAGTTGGAACTTGTGTGTTATGTACTTAAATAGACTCTAGTTGTAGAGTGGTGCTTAAGCTAGGTTCTCTAACCTCACTCAACTCTATCATGCTCATACTGTCTTCGCCAAGAATGTGTTCCTTCTTAAGGAACACCGCTTTCTTGATTACAAAGACCTTTTGGTCCTCAAGATGATAGAAATAATACCCATAAGTTTCCTCAGGGTATCCCACGAACTTGCACCGCTTCGTCCTTGATTCCCTTATCGGGGTTGTCTTTTAACGTGGGTAGGGTAGCCCCAAATCTTAACAACCTTAAGATCTGGCTTTTGCCCTTTCCATATCTCATATGGTGTAGACACTATCGACTTAGTTGGAGCTCTGTTCAGAAGGTAAGCTGCGATCTCTAGGGCGTATCCCCAGAATGAGATGGGCAGGTTAGTGAAACTCATCATGGACCGCACCATGTCTAACTATGTATGATTCCTCCTTTCAGATACACCATTAAGCTGAGATGTATAAGGAGGTGTCCATTGAGATAGAATCCTATGGTTCTTGAGGAATTGGGTGAACTCTGTACTCAAGTACTCACCTCCTCGATCTAATCGAAGAGTCTTGATACTCTTTCCAGTCTGATTCTCCACTTTAATTTTATACTTTGTGAAATTCTTAAAGGCCTCAGACTTATACTTCATCAAGTACACATGTCCATACCTTGAGAAATCATTAGTAAAAGTAATAAAGTAGGAGTAATCACCTATGGCATAAGTTGATATGGGTCCACATACATAACTATGCATGAGTTCTAGTAACTTAGTGGTTCTCTCTCCAGTTCCACTAAAAGGAGAGTTGGTCAGTTTTCCATGAAGACAAGGCTCGCAAGTTGCATATGACTCATAATCGAATGGATCTAGATATTCATCCTTTAGCAACTTTTGGGTCATTCCCTCATGGATATGACCTAGCCTATAATGCCACAGGTATGCACTATTCACCTCATCTCATTTCCTCTTGGACACACCTACATTCATGATATGTAGAGTAGTGTCCAGCATAAACAAACCATTATGCAATATTTATCTCGTCAATCTCCTCGACTTTGCTAGAATCTACAACAAATTATAGATGTGATAAGTAATACCGGTATCCAATACCAATGCACTATCACAAAAATCTAACAATTAGAGACTGATCATGAATGTACATGAAGCTTCTCTAAGTTTCTATTTTGCCCTCTCCGCAATGTACTTCTTGCAGTTCCTCTTCCTGTGCCCATCTTTACCGTAGTGGAAGCATTGGCCTTTGTCCTTTGCCGAGTCTTTTTTAGCAATATTTATTTTACCCAGTTTGCCCTTGCCTTTCTTAAGGGACTTTTTTGCTTTCCTTTTCTTTTTAGTCTTACTAGTATAGAGAACTGACTTATCTTTCTTGATAGTGCTCTTTACATATGACTCATAGTCGAATGAATCTAGATATCCATCATTTAGTAACTTTTAGATTATTCCCTCATGGATGTGACCTAGCCTACAATGACAGAGGTATGCATTATTCACCTTATCTTGCTTCCTCTTTGACACACTTATATTCATGATATGTAGAGCAATGTCTAGCATAAACAGACCATTATGCAATGTTCCTCTCATGATGATCTCATCATCTAATAATATTGAACAACCATTGTTCTCAAAAACTAATTTATATATACTAACTGTCAAACATAAAATCAAAATAATATTTTTAATAATAAAAGGAATAAAATAGCATGCATCTAATGCAATAATAGCTCCACCAGGCAGATGTAGGGTAACCTCGCTAATAACTACTGTAGTAACTTTTACTCTATTGCTTATCTTGAGGTCCATCTCATGTCTTACCAATCTTCTAGGTCTTGCTAGAACCTACAATGAATTGCAAATATGATAAGCACTACCGGTATCCAATACCCATGTGTTATCATAAGAGTCTGACAAATAGAGACTGATCATGAATGTATCTTAAGCTTCTCCAAGCTTCTATTTCACCCTCTCTGCAAGGTACTCTTTGCAGTTTCTCTTATAGTGCCCATCTTTGCCATAGTGGAGGCACTGGCCTTTGTCCTTTGCTGGGTTTTTCTTAGCAACCTTTGCTTTACCCGATCTGCCCTTGCCCTTGCCCTTCTTAAGGGACTTTTCTACATTTCTTTTCTTTCTGGTCTCACCAGTATAGAGAACTGGTTTCTCTTTCTTGATAGTGCTCTCTGCCTCCCTCAACATACTAAGGAGCTCAGGAAGAGTCACCTCAAGCTTGTTTATATTAAAATTCATTGTGAATTGTAAAAAAGAATCTGGTAGGGATTGAAGCACAAGATCCACACACAAGTTATCTTCTAGGACCATTCCTAAACCTGTGAGTTTCTCTATCCACTCAATCATTTTTAGGACATGGTTCTGAACTAGTGTCCCTGTAGTCATCCTAGTGCGGAAGAGGCTCTTGTATATCTCATATCGTTAAGTCCTTCCATGTTCCTCAAATAGTTTGCAGACATATGGGAGAATGGATCTGACATCCATCTTTTCATACTATCTTTGTAACTTAAGAGTCATGGAGCCCAATATGTAACACTGAGCAAGAGTGGAGTCATCCACGTACTTCACATAGCCAGCAATCTCATCCACGCTTGCCCCTTCCTTGGGCGTCAGCATTATTGTATCAATGACGTATGTGATTTTCTCCATTGTGAGAACAATTCTCAAGTTGCGGAGCTAATCCGTATAATTCAGACCAGTGAGGCGATTGACATCAAGTATGCCACGTAAAAGATTTGAAAGCGACATTTTTCTGAAAATAAAGATGCAGCAGAAATAAATAATATGTAGATTTTATAAAAAATAAATAATCAAGATATGGACTTCTATCTTAATCTACTCCCACGATTTTACTGGTGAGTCACGCGACACCCTTAGCACGTGAAATGGAAGTCTCCAACAAACTTCTAGTGGGGATTGGAATCCAATCAGCGTCTTAGTGTAACCTCAAGGGACTCGACAAATCACACTAAGCCCAAAAGGTAGGCAACTATTGTCGATCACAACTCCTTATAATTCTTGTCCTGTTTAGCCTCCGAACCACTATGGTCTCAAGGGACTTGACCAACCATGATGTTTAGTTAAGTCAACACCATCATTATAAGATGAGTCTAATTCGATGATATACCCTCGAGAGACTCGACCAAGCATACCGTGTCCTTAGGTCACTGGTGACATCTCTATGTCATAGGCAAGATAGCAAATTATGATATAAGTGAGCCTCGAGGGACTCGACCAACTCAACCTACATCGAGAATCGGTCCATACTTATAACGATAGAAGGCCACGTGGGTCAATCTAATTACCTCACGTTTATCGACTTAATATTATCGAGAGAGGAGATTTTTGATTTGGTCTCATAACATGATATGTCACACACATACATATTTAATATATATCTACATTGCATGCAAATATATATACATATCTAGTAGGTGTACAAGCAATCACACATTACATGAGCAATCACACTAAATGATCATGGACCACAACCTAATATGATCAGGCCCAAGCTAGTGGGCCTCGTCACTCACATCAAGATCTATATGTGCAGCGGTGCATCTCCATGCCCTACGATCATCCTCATCGGTTCTGTCGGTATCTCGATGCATCTCCATGCATCGCGATCGTCTGTATCGTGGGTCCCGCTATCGCTTCCATGCTTCTACTATACCTCCTCATGTGAATACAACTTAATCATAGGCATGCAGGCCCGACAATAAATGAGAAATAAAATAGAGGCTCGTATGCCCCAATAATAATAATCACAAGTACACACACTTCACATGATCCATAATCATCCATCCACATCATACATCACATGTACACATCATTATCATATAGGACTACTAGATAATAATAATTAATTAAATCTTTTAATTAATTAATTTTTTTTAAATCAAGGATATGTAGAAATTTTTTAAATTATGAAGGGTATTTTCATAATTTGGATAAAAGGATATAAATGGAATTTCTCAAATTTATAGGAGAAAATTTATCTTTTTACCCAAAACCCAAAACCCTCCCCTACCTTTGCTTGCTGCGGTCGTCGCCACCCTGTCGGTGGCAGCTCGACGCTGGGGGAGGGGGTGCCACCCCTCCATATGGGCGATGCCACCTCTGCAGGTCGGCGCCCCGTGAGCAACTCTACTCGCAGTGCCTCTGCCTGCGGGCGCAGCCCCGCGGTGCATCTACCGACGGGCGCAACGCTCGCAGGTGCTTTTGCCCCACGGCGCCTTTGCCCATGGGTGCAGCGCTTGCAGGCACCGTACTTGCCCGTAGGTGTTGCTTGCTCTCATGGACACCACTATAGGCCATCGGTAGCCAGCCGCCTGCACGCAGATGGCCAACGCTGTAAGCAACGCTTGGCCACCTTTGTGATGGCAGCAAGGGCATCAACAATTGCATAGGTGCCCTTTCTCTCTTTTACGTCAATGATTTTAACGTCAAAAACCTTTTCTAAAACACAACACATGTAGTTCAAAACCAATCTATCACACGGACAACCTGGCTCTGATACCACTGTTGGGAAATCTGGGGGGTGACATCACCTGCGTAGCAGAAGAACATAAAAAAATAAAATCCTCAAATTTTCCATCGATGTGTTCGTCGTCATGCGAAGATTACTGCACAAAAATCGTGAAACTTAAAACTGTGTATATGAAATATTGTATTACCTAAGGAGATCACATATCCCTAAATTCCTGTAGATCTCTAGGAGAGGGTGAAGGAGGTTAAGTGTCCTCCTCTCTAATAGTGATCCACACAACAGGGCTATGACGATGCTCCTCAAAACTCCAAGCCTGCTATCTGAGGAGGAGAATAGGAGAGGAAACCCAAAAAGACTTTAGCCTATGAACCATTGGTTCCCTCCTATTTTTAGAGGTCCCCTATCAAATTAACCTTAATGGATCTTGCCATATTGGGTATTGAATTTTCATCCAACTACCAAAGCCTCTTAGATTAGTGAATCTCTATCCAATAATCTCTCATTGGCTCTTATTGGATCTCATCCATAGGATCCAATAATTCAGGGGCTTATTGGATATCAAATAAGATAGGGGCTCTAACGGATATCTCATATCCGAACCTCTATTCATCGCAACACCTATCATATGTGTGTAACCCTCTAGGCCCAATATCGAGTTGGCCGTGAGTCATACCTATCAAAACTCCTTCTGGCTCAGTGAATTATTATCTCCATAATAATTCACTCGACTCATCGACTACGGACGTACTAGGCCACTACGCTGCGTCCCCAAACGATACAAGGGAATCCAATCTATTAGACGTGTCTGTCCTGAGTTACCATATACATATAGTCCCTCATCTATCTAATATTCCAGAGACCATATACCGGGCATGATGCTGTCAGACCCATACGATTTTTACTCGAGTCTCGCTTTAATCGGATTCTCCCGAAGAACTCTCTCTCTCTCAATCCGAATGACCTTGGCTAGGGATTTGTTTAAGCAAGAACATATGAGATATTCTTCTCATGACATTGAGAGTGGATGATCCTTTATCGATACTCAATAGTCTTCGTAAGGTTGGCTACCACTCCTGATGATCGGTTGTACTAGATTTGGAACCTCCAGACCTATAAGTCCGGTATCAAAGAATAGAGTACTCATACAGGACATCCTTGGTGTCTCAAGTCTAAGGACCAGATACACCACTAGGACTACGGAATCACTGTCTAATAATAAGGCATCATCGACCATCTAACATTCCGTAAGCGGATCAATTAGTGAACTCATTCCCCAATGAGCACCTGTATTATATCCCTAGTATCCGCACAAGAGCAGCTATGAGACCAACTATATCCATCATATGGATGGGTATATAATACACCAGTTTGTCCAGTTATCTTAATGTCCCTCTCGAGTAACCAATGACCAGGATTATTTATGATCTGTGTTTAAAGGCGAATCAGTCTCATTATCGTGATCTTATCATGATCTGATTCTCATTGCATAGATCCATGGACATCACAATATATTCAAATAATAAATAATATAAAATGATAAAATGTCAAATACTAATAATAAGTAAAAATATTACGTGTTAAGTCACACGTGTCATTATTCATGTGAGTGGCTTGCATGTCACCTATGAGTAACAGGGTAGTTAATCTCTAAGGGAATGAAGAGGATGAATAGGATTTAGAAGGAAGAAGGATTACAAACAAGAGTGAGAAGAAACAAAGGTTAAATGATATTTACTTGGTTGTTTGACTCATTAACATTTATCTATAAATTTAACCTTGATTAGGTTTAATCTAAGAACATCAAACTATTATTTGATTTAACTATGGTATTACCAGATATGTCAATTAGCTTTGAATTCATTGAAACATTGGATAAATCTTATCAGATATATACCGTCGATACTGTCTTGGAGTTCCCTTAATTTAGAAGAGTCCAGCATTAAAAGTTGATGGGTGAGACACAAAGGAACAGTTAGTTCGGTCGAACCGATGAAGTATCTTGACATGACCATATTAAAAAAAACAAATGAACCTATCAATTTTGTCCTATGGAATTGAGGATCATTCTACACACTAACAAGTTTAGAATTTTGTTTAAAAAATATTAATATAAATTAGAGTTTGAAAGATTCTAAATTGAGGATAAATAATGAAATTAATTGATTTGGTGGAGAGTATATATGAAATACAAGTTTGCAGGGAAAAAAAAAAACCATTTGATGAAAGATAAATCGTAAGGTAATATTTTTGGGACGTGAGACCACGGAAAGGCCTAATCACCGTCTTCCGTTCTGTGCTTCAATTAAAGTCCACGTTCCTGGTCGCATGTGTCGTGCCATCAGCTCCGGCGACGACGAGACGTGCCGACGAGGCTGACAAAGATGAAGAAAGAGTGGCCATGGCCAACGGGCAGTCGGCTGACACGACTGCCCACTGTTCCCCTGTCACGAGTCCATCGGATGCGTGGCCCTCCTCCCACGTGGAAGTCGGGCCCACCGTGCATAGTTATCCTTACCATCAAATTACACGTTAAATCAAAAAGATAAAAATATAATTATATTAAAAAAACTAAATATCCCGGACACCCTTTCTTTGTCTCCTTTTTAAGATCGTAAAGAATGAAAAGATCTCCGGCAAATGACTTTTAAGGGTTAGCTCTTTGGTCTATACCAATCCAAGCCAATCTTGTCTTTATATAAGATTGAATAAATAAATATTCTTATTTTATATTTTTAAATAATATTATAATTTTTTTTCGAAAATTTAAAAATTGTATTAATGTCTCGTAAATATTAAAATACTAATATTACCTTAAGATAGGATCAGTATTCGAACATTTACAATATAACATCTAAGTCAAATATAATTTAAAAAAACCTATCAAACAATAATTTACATTTAAAATATCCATTAGACTCTTTTAAATGTATTTCTAAATGCACCCAAAAACCAATTAAAATAAAAGATATCGTCCACTGCAATCAAGTAACAGAATCGTCTTAAACTTCTGAGACGAATGTGCATACATTATATAGTTATGCATAAATCATATTTATGTGGCAGAGCATCAAAATAGTTATGCCTTGTCACTATAGCATCAAAATTAGTTCCTAGTCGTTTGATTCAGGCAGTGATAGAAACAGAATTGCCAATGGTAAGAATGCTATCGGTCAACCTAATTAAATGACAACATTCTGCTGTTGGCAATAAAGAGAACAGACTCAGTAACCGATTCTTAGTTCAAAATAGATAGATTTCAAGATGATGCAGTCAGTACAACAAGAAATAGCAATTCACAGTACGCTGATCTATTCTGATAAACCACAATTCATAGTACTTTAAGTAGCCATTACAGTTTCACGAGGCAAGCAGAAACCAGGAAACAGTCATCCTAAGCAAATACATCAAGGACAAGTTATGCTACCAACTGGAAAGAAAGGAGTGCAAACAGATTGACATTTTGGGTCCCAAGTCAAATCCAGTCAGTTTGATTATACAAGACAACTTGAGAAAACGAAAGCTCTCAAACTACCACAGAACCTGATTTATCCAGTCCCCATGGGGTTTATCAATCAGCTGGGTGATCCAGGTAGTACAGAACTGGAGAACCAAAAAGCAGTGGTGATTATGATGAATTAGATATACAAACATATCCCAGAAGCCAATTTTCATTTTAACATTACTACTATTATTTAACAACAATCATATCCATAATCCCCATCTGAATAAACTGGTTTTCATTATGTTCAACAGCAGTAATCAACTTCATCTAAATGCAAAACCAACTGAAGGAGGAAAGCCTAGATGAAACAAACTGTCATCAGATTCTTTCACAAATCTCAACCCTAGCATTTATCCATCTTAATTGATCCTGAGAAAGTGTACGACCTCCATATATATAGTTAAAAAAATAGAACAGTTTGTGTTTTCATGTAAGCATGAAAAACATCAGGGAAAAGGGCTGTGCTTTCTATTACAGATGCATATAATAACAATTTCTAGGAAGGCTAAAGAAGAACGACGTGGATAATCCTGTTAAATCAACCTGACTTAAACAGTTTAGGTTCATAGATTGGAATGACAGAGGACTGGCTTCTGGAACTTAAAGAACTCATAAAGAAAATTATCCATGAAGAAAGCACTGAATGAGATGTTTTCTCATTTAACTACACATTTTGATGAGATCTTTCCTACCTTCCTATGTCGTCACTCCCTGAATCAGTTGATATTGTCAGCCTCCGTGCTGTTTTCATGAACTCACTGCAACAATACCATAATAAGATCCATAAGACACATTCTTTTAGAATGAGACCATAGGCTCAAAATATTTAAACAAATGACTGCCGCTTATGACAAAAAGGCAAACTAAAAGTGCAGCCAGACCAGAAGGCTGCCACCATCGTGAGATCTGAGGAGAGTAATTACAAGTAAAAGCTGTAAATTTTAAAGTTTTTATTTGTGATGAAACCCTTAAAAAGAAAGAAGTGACAACCAATTAGATTCTCATATCTGTCACATAGTTCACAAAATACATGTTACCTAAAATTTTCAATGGAGTGATAAACAGGCTAAATTTTCTCAGACATCTGTAAAACTCATAACAAGATAGATTTACAACCAACAGTAACCACCCATATTTGCAAAACAAATGTGAAGTTGTGACAACTGAGATAGAAAACCTTGAAGTCATTGGCTATAGAATCAGATCATGGATTAGAACAGGAAACACAAAGAAGCAACGTGGAATGATAGTAATAAGGTAGATGGAGGACACCAGAGCAATTAGGCAAAAAGACTCAATATAAGAAAGCTAGATGCAAATGAGTGGTATGGTTTAAAGATATAAATGCACCATGATGACCATCTAATACCATCACAAGTTGTTTGTTCATGCTAAGAATGACCCAGATTCTAACCTGTAAGGTTCATCTCCAGTGTGTTTAACTGCACCTGCTGCATCATTGTAAATCACATGGCTTATAATCTCTGATTTTCCAATCCCAAACATGTCAGCTAGCTTTGTGTATAGTTCTTCATAAGATTCAAACATGGAGAGATCAAGGGTGCGACCAACATCAACAGATTCCATAAAAATCTTGCAATGGCCAGTCTCCAGTCCAAGCTCTGACATATTGTGGTACCTGTGCCTGTCCCATTTGAATAATTCACAAGATGAACTGTCCACAACTATATTCTGATTCATTGCAGAGCCAGAAACATCTGACATATTTGTTGTCTTCTCAAGATTCCCATCAGCAGAACTGTTTCCGGTAGCACCAGGGAAAACCATATCCCCAGAGTTGCTCAGAGATACCTGATCCTCAGTCAGTATTGTTTTCCCAAAGAGCACTAATTGTGGCGGTTTGTCATTGCAGAGCTTTTCTGTGCTATGAGAAGCATTGCCAATTGTTAACAAACAAGAGATGTTATTACGAATGGCAGGGTTATCAATGATGAGGCCAGTAGTTATTCTTGAAGGTGGATTGGTCTGATCAAGGCGGTGAACGCCAGCATGGAACAGACCCAATTGCAGTTTGTTAAGGTGGATATCTGATAAAGATACACCAAAATGAGCATGCCTGGCTCCCTGTATGCCTGCAGGAGTACTGTCTGGGAAACAGCACAAAGGACTAGTGCCATGACCAAGGGGGTCCCTGAGGAACATAGGCAATGGAGGTTGACCTTCGAGGCAAAAATCAGGGTATTGGGAAATACAAATCTTCTTCTTCGGTGGAGAGAAGGGTGCTAAATGGATAGTTGGCATGTTTGAGACCAGTTCAACCAACCATGGGTTCACACACTTCACATTTTGTAAAAAATCTGGTTCATCCCACGTAACCTGCAAACCCATTATAAATAGTGATCGCATTGTGGCAAGGAAGCAGATACATTCATAGAGAAGGAAAATAAGAAAAATGAAGTGAGACATTTGTAGTAATAACAAGAACATTTCTGAGAAATATAGCGACACAAGGAAAACCTGCAAGACAAAATAACTTGCCATAAGCAAGAACTGGGGTAGGTGTAGAATAGAATTTTGGTTCACTCCGCCATGAATGGTTTCATATCTTTTTGTAATGGTTAATAAACGTTGATTTTTAGTCTTGGAGAAAAAAAAGAAACTGCGGAAGGTGCAGAATATATGAAACCACAATGGATCTGCTTTTCTTGGTTCAATAAATTGGAAGACACTAAATCTCTCTATATCAGTCCCCCTCATTGACGACATAGACTAAATTGCTTTCCATGAAACAGAGTCAAACTAAAAGGGGCCAGTCTGATGCTAAATATTCATACTGATATATCATTTGTCTATAAAGACAAACAAACTTCCATTTATTATTCTTATGTTGATATCAACTTTATACACAATCATACTTGCCATGCCTCCGATGAAAGTAATATATGCCATTCAAGATAACATTATATAATAGATAAATTGTTGACAAAATATCGGAACTAGAAACAAATATCATAAATGCATTTTTAAATTTAATTATGCTTGATAGCCAAGGAGTAAAATTATATGACTTTGAAATAAATCAATCATTGTGGAAACTGTTGAAGGGACCTAATTTGTCACGCCAGCAAATGACAAACATGACAAATGTTCCAGAAAATGGAACTCCATCCTATGGCGTACTAACATCAATAGCAAACACAGGTAAAAATTTAATACCATGTGCGTAAACCATACGGAAAAAAAAACAACAAAGGAAAAAATTATTTTTTAAAAAACATTATCTGACACACTCGTTGGTATTAGATTTGCTGCACCTGCCCATCTAGTATTTCTTCATTAGTACAGATATCTAGAAGAAAACAACCGACCACAAGCACAAATAATAAGAAATGGAGGCAGAAAGCATGATAAAAATGACACGAACTTTGGGTTAGCTTCTGTTATTGTTGATCAGAACAATGACTTGTATGAATTTAAAAAGGAACATGAAGACATCGACCAAATTGACATCAGGTGCGGATATTATATGGACAAGACATAAAAGATGAGAAGAGGTGCAAGCAAACTAACACCATAACAAGCAAAATACTGTATTATCTTAGACTCACAAAGAGCATACATGCTGCATGGAAAGGGTACCTGAAGAAGTCTCCAAGGCGAATTAGGCCACTGCACGGGATCTGCAATCTGAACAGAAGATATAGTTCCCATAAACCAACTAATCCTTGAGGAATCCTCAGTTTCGAAAGCCATCTTAAACCTCATTCCAGAGCACCATTGGATCCTCATTGCAGCTTTTACTGATGCAGCCTTCACACAGAACTCCGGCGTACTCACCCTAGGGTAGTACACCACCTCAAAAGGTTGTCCTCTAGCTGCAAGTGTTGCTGCCTCAATGACAGAGTCTGCCTTCACCCTACCTCTTATCCTCATGGCCCGAGTAGTTCTTAAACTACCACCGTTTCCGTTTTCCCTCATTAACCTACACTCTTCCCCCCTTGAGAAGACACAGAAGTTCCCATAGCTCGTCATACAATTCCCATTGGGAAGGATCCATCCTGAAGGAACCTCTGGCCCCCCACCAATCCCACCTTTTTTAGCCCGTCGGATCCCCATGCAAAGATCCCCATTCTCGGTTCTCAAGAACACAATTGAATCCCCTGCCACAAGCTTCTTCTGGTTAACAAAAGTGCTCCACCCAGTTGTGAGCAGATGTCGGCGAGGGGTTCCCCTATAGATGTGCCTAAACTTCCAAATCTCACCATGCACATCCTTCACAAGCACAGTCTGCACCGGTGGATCCACAGAGTAGTCCAACCTTGGGAAGATGGTCTCAGCGCAGTATCGTGGGACAGAGAAGCCCCCGCCATTGTTTGCATCCGATTGAGTCAGTGTCTTTGCAAAAGATGCCAGCTTTTCCTGTGTGTTGCTTCCATCTATAACAAGTCCCAATGCGTCATCTTGGCCACACTCCAGTTCATTGGCCGTTAGTGGAACCATGCGGATCTTAGCGAAGACTTCATCAGTCTCTGGTTCAGCCAAAAATTTCACGGCAGTCACAGTGGAAAGGATGAGAGGTGGGATGCGCTGGGAGGTTCCAAAGTCCACGCTGCCTTGGGCATGCTCTGCATGACCCTGGGGGAAGTAGTAGACCTTGGAGTTCACTGCCGGCATCTGAACCATTCCACCGGCACAGGCATGCCATAACTGGGAGTCGAGGCACTTGTTGATTTGCTTCATCGATTGATTCTTTGGTTAATTTGTCAAATATGAGAATCGGCAGGAGCAGTTCCAACTGGTTTTTCAAGAATACTGGTGTTGTAAGAAGAAATTGCTGCTGATTTCAGGCACAAATTTACACAAGCACTACACACGGGAACAGAGAGATATCCAGCAGCATTAGCGAAAATTGTTACCTTTTAGCGAACCAGTGCAAGTATCCAAACCAATTACTTCCTTCAAGGGCTCCTGACGAACGTCGTCCTAGAATCGATGAACTAGAAGAATAACCTATAAGTATATAAAGTTGGGATTTTGACACCAAAGAAAAAGGAATAAAACTTCAAACTCCCTAAAATATACACTAATTTATAAATTGATTGGATTTCTTACCTTTCCCGTGAAGAACTGCGTCAATCAGGGAAGGAAGAACAGAAACATCAAAACAAAGTAGAAATACGCCGACTCCATTTAATCCCAAACTTCCATCTGAAGACCCCTCACAAGATCGTGGAAACCCCAAAATCCGGCTCAACTCCACTAACCCTAAGGAAACGAAGATCCCCCGGAGCTCAGTTAAATTCCCCGACACCACTCTCAAACCCTACAAAATCCAGTTCATGACTTCCGAAATCCTTCTTCTAAATCGAAATATCTCAAGCTTCCCAGCAAAATACCACCATCATTTCTTCACCCATGACTCCAATCATCCGCAAAAAGGACATACCACCAGAAACCGCAACAATCATTCCTTCCAGCTGCGGATCCAGCAGATAACACGTCCCATGGTGGAATCTCTCCCCCTCCTCATCTCCTCTCCAGGCTAAGATCCACCCGATTCCAGAAGCAATTCAGAGGGGCTTCGCCGCTGAATTCGTCGGTGACCAAAGTGGGGAAGAGAGAGAGAGAGAGAGAGAGAGAGAGAGCGAGACAGAGAGAGAGAGGGCATGACACACTCCGACTGTTCTCCCTTTCAGATCTTTATATGAATCCGCTCTGTTTCTGTGGCAATAGAAGAACTAAAAAACACAGCAGATTAAATATTTTGCATATATACCCTTTAAACGAGAAATTGAACAAACGTCCCTAACTACTAAAGATTCTATTTCACACATGTACCATTATCAGGGGCTCATTTAAGAATTCATTTTCCGAAGAAAGATGACTTCTTCTATAATTTATTTTTTGGTGAGGGTTCAAACGAAAAAGACAAAAGCTTACGAAGGAAATGGGGAGGAATTATTGATGTGATGTCGCGGTTATTGAGACTGCGGTCGTGGCAGGGTGAGGGAAACGGAACAGGAGGATCAGCTATTGGTGTCGTCGGAGCGAGATTGCCATCGGGTTCTCGTTGGATGCCACGTGCACCACAGAGGTCTGGCGCTTTGGACGACGGTTCGCCAATTAGTCGCCGATTCGAAGCACTACTCAGAGAACCCCACGGTGTCGGGTGGATTTGGTTCACTTTATTTGGAATTAATTGATACTTTGAGATGGTTGTGTGTGAAGGGAAGCATACTCGGTCATCTCTGTCGATACTCGGCTATATAATAATTGAGTAGGGTATTCAAATCAAATTAAAAAATTGATTCGATCTGAATTGATTTATAGTGATTTGATTTTGAAAACTATAAATGGGGGTATCATTTTTTGATTTGATTAATTGGTTTAAATCAAATTAAATTGATTTTAATTTAAAAAATATCACTATGTTATCCTAAATTTTTAACTAATTTAAATTGATTAAACAGACCGATCCAAATATATAATTTTATAAATAATATAGGCTCAATTTCATAAATATTATAGTATCATCCAATTGGATCAAGATTCGAATTCGATTCAATTAAATTTAATCGATTTATTTAAAAAATATATATTTTTAAATTACTTAAAATTATAAATCGATTAATTGATTAATCGTATTAGATTAAACTATCTTGAATCAATTCGATTAGGTGGATCTAAATCGATTCTTATTCGAACTAAGAAAAATGATTCTTATTTTAATCAAATCAAACTAACAAAAATGATTCGGTTTGAATCGATTTAAATACCCCTATAATTCAGCATAATAAATTTGAAGTAAAAAAAAAAAAAAGACCTTGCTCTTCATTCCATTCAGTTGTACCATACTCAATATCTTTCCAGCTCATTTGTTAAAAGTTCATATACTTCGTTCCTTTATTATAAATAATTTTTTATTTGAGTATCATCTATTGTGTTTTGTTGGCATCCCTCTCGGAAGATCGCATGATTGATTGAAGAGGAAATGACTCGATGATCAGACAATAATTTAATTACTGATACTAATAAGCATTAGAGTGGATCTGATCGACGAAAAAGAAATCGATGCCCCATCACATTCAAAAGAAACATAAATTGTAGAACCAATCACGTCATGTCGAGTACGGAGTGAAAGGATTACGTTTTTCTCTTTCCAATCATTTTGAGTTTTTGGCAACGATGTGTGCCGGATAAGAACCACGAGCCCAAATCCATGAGACGCTATATGTCGTTTTCCTTTCTTTCTCAATCTATTGGCTTCCTCACCATGAATTCAGCTCATAAAGAACACAATGAGTTGTCAAGGATCTTAAATGCTTCCACATAATAATCTTAAATTTTGTCGTCAACCTTCTATCATCAAATTATTGGTCGGCATGCAACTTTTAAACATGATAAGATCTAGGCAAAGAAAAGTCGTAAATTTACTTTTAGAACATCGAATTGAACTTAGTTTTGAATATCGATTAGGTTGTTTTTTCTTTATTTATGAGGTTTTAGGATTTCTATTTCTTAATTGTATTTGAAAATTTAATTTAACATTTGTCCATGTCAAAAAGTTAATATTATTTTTTAATATTTTAATTTCTTTCTAGTAGATTTTTTTGTTACTTGTAATTTGTAGTTTTTTAGACAATTTGTAATTTAATTTATGCGATCTTAATAAAAAACAACAACATATATACGAGTCGACAAACATTTAGTTAAGGAATGATCTAAGAAGAAACTTATGAATCCCAAAAATACAAATAACATAGTAAATCAATACCAATAACTCCCATTACATAATAAAAAAACTCATATAAAATAAGTAAGGTTCGTACCTAAATTTACGGAATGTCAATCTATGATTCACGTTCATCACTTATCCATAGTGAAAAAATTAATAATTATATGATAAAACACAAAAATGAATTAGGGGTGAGAGGGCTGTTTTTGTAATTTTATATTTATTATTATTATTTAATCAATTATTACGTTGTTAGGTTGAGGTGGCACGGTGGATCCCAAAACACGTCATTGGAGCGTGGACAACTTTGGACTGATGTGAGGGCGGTGTGGTGTTGGACAAATCTTTTGCATTTAATGCTGATAGATGTGAAGTTTGATCTCAAACTATAGTGGTGGCTCGTGTAATGTCCCTCTTCTTGATAAGATCGTTGACGGTATAATTTCGCCACCATTATCAAATGGTAAATTGACGTAAAATAGTGTAATATTTTTTATCTATTTTATTTAATTTTTGAATATTGATTCAATCGAGATACTACTCCAAGTCTATCTATCTTAGAGAGAAGTGATGTCGGGTGAACCCTACGTAACTAACTGTATTTAGGATATAATCAACAAGACCCATTAAGTTAGTTTGAGTCTAAATATCAAATCTATTAGAGAATAAATATTATGAGAGAATTTAAATTTTTGAAAATGTAATTGAGTGATTATTATATTTAAGGTCATGATTAAATATTTAAAATAGTTATACGAGCTCACATTAGATATGACTATGTAGCACTAAATATGAAGAACATGATATAATAACTAGATTCAATGTGTCAATTTTCATAAGGTTGAATTGACTATCATATAATCTAAAGAGTGATGAAGTATCTATCACATGGTGATGATATGTTAATCATATGACAATAAAATATCAATTATATGATGGTAAAATATCAATCATATGAGAGTGAGATATCGACAATCATATATGTGATTATATCATTATTATTATTAATATTATTTATTAACCATTCAGAGCGAAGACTAGAATTTTTTATTCCAAGAACTCACTATCAATAGTCAAAATTTTAATGAGCTTAGGGAGATGTCATATTAAAAAATTTATCAAACGTTGTCTCAACTTTGGTATTATATTATTCACATTTATCTCCAAGTATACTTAAACTCATCATGTATTTTATCTATTTCTTTGAATCATTATGCTTATCTTTCAGTACGCACTTACTGATTAATTAATTGCATCGCACAAAATATAAATTATTTTCATATTTTTAATCCTCTTTAGTTTTCTTATCTAATGTCTAAGATATCAGCATATGCATAAACTAATTTGGCCAAAAAAAAAAAAAGAAGAAATATTATACAATATCTCTTTTATATATTTTCATATAGTTTATATACCTAATACAATATTTAAAAAAAAAATATTTAATTACAATACTTGACATTGAGCCATACGGATCCATTTCCAACATTCAATCAAAATATGAAGTGACAGCTCTAACACGTTTAAGTTTGCAATCCATTAACCTCTAACTTCTTACGTACACATCCGTACGAAAATAGTTGAAGCATTTAATCGGATGGAAACGTTGTTTCTGTAGATGCAATTATAAGGGATTGACTAAGACGACGTGTGGGATGATGTTTGTTTAGGATTGTACCAATTTGTTGTGGCCATTCATTTGGACACATAAACAACATTCTTTATAGAACCGAAGCTCTCGTGTGCTGTTTTGTTCATGCAATTATATTTGCATTTTGCATTTGGAATTAGGTTTTTATACCTATATAAATCGTTCATGTGTAGGTGGATAAAGAGAGATGTTAATCACATCCATTTGTCAAATGCCAAGCTACACATGTCCTGCTGCCAGACATCCAAATTTAACACCACTTTTTAACTTTTCTAATGTGATCAAATTTAACATATCATAAATAAAGCACTCCTTAAGCTATTGATATAATACTTCTAAGGTTTAATAAGTTTCATACAACATAAATTTTTTTACATAAGCTAAATGAAAAGGAATGAAGAGGAAGATTTGGAGCCATTGCGGAGTTAGAGAAGGAAGCCAACTCTACAAGTTTGCTCGGCGAATCGTGTGCTTAGAGATAGAAGGTTGGGATTACAAGGTGGGCTCTCAACTAATGCATTAATTGTCTATTAGATTATATACGATCCTATTATAAGATATATTATGGATACGATTAGATTTGATTATGGTTATCGGGTAATACAAAAATAATCTAATTATGCTAGAATTATTCAGGAGATGATTTTGATGGGAGAGACTATCTTAATTAATTATTCTAGACCCTATGCTCTCGTCTATAAAAGGATAGTACCGCCTAAAAACTCATCGTGAATAATTAAATACATGAATAAATAGATACATAGATGTATGTATACGTAATATTATTGAGAGATTATAAATCTTCTCTTATCTTCCCTTAGTCACGTGAATTGGTCAATGATAGATTACAACTCTTCTCTCATCTCCATTTTGTTGTTAAATCTATTGTTTATAGTGATCATGTGAAAGATAGGAAGAGAGGAGAAGACGAGTTTAGTTCTTATTCCAGATTGACATTATAATAGACTTTGGATCCATGACGGCATGCTTATAAATCAGATAAAAGTTTTCTAAGAACCATCGAAAGGTACGTATTATAAATTTAGATTTTTATCTGATTTCATATTTTAATATCAAAATTTTTTGTATAATAATAACATATTATGATTTTTATGCTAACAATTGGTATCATAGCCATCGTTATAAAATCAAATACTTTAGATCTATTTTTTAGCATATTTTGCTCATGAAAAAGTGTTAATTAATTTTTATTTATGATGTATGAACAATTCGTCTATATTGCCGATCTGCTTTTCTATCAATCCCATCAGATCGCTTGCTTGCGAATAATGTAAGGTTCCTCATGCTTAATTAATGAATCGTTATCGATAGTTTGTTGTCGACGATAGTATTATTTGAGGGCGACGGCTTACGGTGGTTGCCAACCCAATTGTGGGCAGTGGTTGTGTACCTAGTGCAAGCACTATAAGTTGTGATAGTCTTATGACGGTTGCATAGTGTCGTTGTACGTGGCGATTGTAGCAATGCCACTGCCCGTGATGGTTATAGTGGCTGCGTACTGTTGTTGTGTGTGGCAGCTACAATAGCACCATCGCTACTTACAACGACTATAATGGTTGCAACAATGCCATTGTGGTGGCATCTGCTAGCTGTAATCAGCACCACTGGATGCCGAAGGTCAAGGGGTCATTGGGTGGCATGTGTGTGTACAATCGTGTCATAGTAACTATGGGGGTTGTCTAGTGGTGCGCACACACAATCGCACATGGATGGAGAGGCTACAGGTAGGCGGTGGTTGTGAACTGTGGTGACTGTCATGACTCATGAAGCGACCACGGATGATGACTATGATGCCTCGCATAGGTGACAATCACGCCTCACATAACGACCATGGATGGTGGCTACAATGCCTTGCGCAGGTGGCGATCGTGCTTCATGCTGCAACCGTGCACAACGATGGTCGTGCCTCACACAACGATTGCAAAAAGGGAGTGACATTTAAGGTTTTTTTATTAAAATTATAGGTTTACTCTTATAAATTTATTTAATTCTAATTTATGTCCTTTTGATAATTCTACCCTTAGAAATAAATTTTTTTATTGTATATCCTTAATAAAATTATAGTTTTACCTTCGAAAATTTAAAAATTTTGATTTATATCATTAATTATAAAATTAGTTAATTAAATTTATTTTTATTAAATATTTTGATCAAACTTAATCATTATTATATTTTGACTACTTGATTGGATTTAGATTTGATCAATCAAGTTGATCGAATTTGGGAAAAGTCAAATTTTAGTCTTGATCAATTTTAATTTTGACGGGCCTACTTGGGTGAATAGTTGAGCCTAATTTTGGATAGCCTAAATTCTGGGCCTACCCAATTAAATAGGGTTGATTGATCTAATTTAAGGTTTTATATGAAATTTTTTAAAAAATATATATTATAGTTTTCTTTGATAGTTTTCTCATATGACATATTGATAACATTTTGTATATGATAAATAAAAATTTAATTATTATTCTTGGATATTTATTTTTTTATTCACACATATATATATTTAAAATTATAAAATAATATTTATTTTTCACATAAATATATGATTTATGTTTCATCATGATTATAGTTATCGTATGAGTTTTTTTTATATTAATTAATATTCAATAATTATTACAGTTATTATTTTGTTATTGAACTATTTCAACATAAATTGAATTGAAAATTTTGGTGAATATTATTTATAAATTATATTTCTAAGTTTTATTTAACCAATAACTACCAAAATAGCTTGGGATGATAGGCTTATGGGATGTAATTTATAATAAATATTTTATTATTTTTAGGATATTTTAAACTATATTTATATTATTGTATCGGTCTTATAGTTACTAAAGTGGCATAGACTAATGACTTATAAAATTATATTACATTAAAGAAAATAATATTCACAATACCACACATAATTAGGAGATTTAGATAATCTCAAAAGAGAATGTATTTTGAATAATTATGTGATGGAGTATGATGATACTGTTTTGGATATTCTTGTAGTGTAAGGTTGTATACCCAAAGGTAACAATACTATTCCATAAGGATAGTATCAATTCTCCATAAATATTTTTGTATGAGTACTAGATATATCAATATTTCATCTAAAGGTCAAATAAAGATGATATCAATGGTTTAAAATATTTATTAAAAAAAAATAAAATATTAATATTATAGTGATATTTCCTTCATTATATCTTGATAAATATCTCTATAGTTTTTGAATTAAATTATTATGAATGACTTGAGTATATACAATTTACACTAGGTGTGTATGACCTTGATTAGATTAGTTGAAATGATCATAGGCTTAATTATTAAAATTTTTATGTAATAAATAATTGAGATAACGGATAATGAAAGATATAAAAGACTCGATTATATGATAATTACTAATAATATTTAGACTTTATTATAGTTTACAATTAGTGCAATGAAATAATTTAAAGATTAATTTAAATTTACTAACAAGTTATTAGTTGACACCTTAATGAAAAAATTGACTCAAATTCAAAATGATAGTATTTAAGGAATTTAAGATTATATCATCAATATGATTGACAAAATTGTAAGCTAAAAAACATTGAGCATGAATGTAGTTGAGTTCTTTCTTCTATAATTTATGTTTAATTTTATTTTTTTCTAGTTTAACTCATTTAAAATTCACTATAATAAAACTAAGGATAAGTAAAATTTTAATGAGCCAACAAGTATAAATGTTTAGAAAAAATTAAGATTAAAATAGGAAAGACTAATGATATTTTGATTGAAGGAGGTGGTAACAATAAAAGGAAGTTAAAGTGTAAATTACTTGAGTTTATAAATACTATATAAACTCATAAAAAAAAATCTTCATAGTAAAGTATTACATCTAAGGCAAGGAAGATTATGTGAAGTAGAATTATAAAGTTTAGTTTGAAAGAGAAAGTTATAAGTTTGACATTTGTATGTTTCAAATCAAATATTACAAAAATCTTTTTCTGGTCGATTGATTCTAATGCTTCAACATATATTATCAATAATTTAATATAAAAATCAAAAGAGAATGAAATATTTATTGTTATAAGGAATCATCGAAAGCGAAAGCGATAGTTGTAGGTACTTATCGCCTACTCCTAGAGATGATTTATTTAATAGATCTTGAGGATATATGCTATGTTCTTACAATTCTATAAATTTAGGTTCTTTTCCTAGAATTGTCAAGATATTATTTCTCTCTTTATGGTCATAAACTCAGTATGATTCAATAAAAATTAACTTTTGAATTATGTATAATAGTCTGTATAGAATTAATGTGAATTTTGAGTTTACAATGATCTTATAATAAAATATTAGAATAAAATATAGTTTCATAAACTCATTGAGATTATATATGCTTATATCTATGGGTCACTTCATATTTCTGTTTTAGTAAAAAGAGACATTTTATTACTTTTATAGATAACCTGTTGAGATTTAAGTATATATATATATCTAATTCATATAAGGTCTCAAGTCGTCGACACATTTAGGTATATATAAATGAAGTAGAGAGAAAATTAGATAGAAAAATCAAAATTGTTAAATCTAATAGAGATGATAAATTTTATGGTAGTTATGATGGATTCGATCATAATTATAGTTCTTTTGCTAAATTTCTAAAAACAGTAGGGTATTTATGCTCAGTATGTTTTATCAGATATGTCATAGTAGAATACGATGCTAAAAGGTGAAATCATACTTTTATAAATATAATTAGGAGTATGATAGGTTATTCATATATATCCAAATCAATGTAAGGAGAAGCTTTAAGGATGATTATGTATATTCAATTCTATTAACTTCTTTTGAGTTATAAACTAATAGGAAGCCCAACTTAAGATATTTATATATTTAGGATTATCCTATAAAGATAAGGATCTTAAATTCATACGAAAAGAAATTGGATTCAATGATCATTTCTGGATATTTTATTGTTTAACTAAAAAAAAATAAAAAAGGGGAATATATTTTATTGCCCTAATCATAGTACAAGAATATTTGAATTTGATAATGTAAGATTCCTAGAAAATAGTGAATCAACGAGAGTGAAAATATCAAAATTTAATCTTGACATTAAGGGGATATATATTGATATTTCTTTAGCATTCGAGAGATTGTTATTACTCAAATCATTAAATAATTTAATAAAGGTGAACAACAAAATGATATTAGTGAACTCCTATATAATATTGATATCGGTACTAATGATATTGTAAAACAACCACAATCGATATTTTTGATAATGTCTTAAAGGAAAATGAAACTTGTCATTTTTTATTATTATGTGATATCTATATAAGAATTAGATTATGATATAGGAATTGAAAGGAACTCTTATTGTTTGTACAAGAAAAGTAATGATTTTAAAAAGTGATATGATGTAATAAAAGAAAAGTTGAAATTAATGATCAAAATAATATATAAGAACTTGTTGAATTGCCTAATAATTATAAAAGAGTCTATTACATAAACATGACTCAAAGGGTAATATCGAACGATATAATAACCAAACTTTTGGTCAAATGTTTTACTCATAAAGAATGAATCGACTATAACGAGACATTTTATTTTATTTTTTTAAATAAAATCATTAAGAATTATCATGACATTAGTGACTAATTATGATTTTGAGTTACATCAAATAGATGTAAAAATAATTTTTTTGAATAGGGATCTAGATTTATATATGTTAACTTAAATGATTTGTAGAGAAAATGAAAGAAATTTAAAATTTAGTATGAAAATTTAGGAAATATATTTATTACCTTGAATAAGGGTTTAGATAATGGTATATAAAGTTTCTTAATTTCATTATTTCCTTCAGATTTTAGAAAAATATTGTTGATCAGTATTTATATTTGAAGATCAATAAGAGCAAGTTTGTTATATTGGTCTTATATATGTATACTATTTTGCTTGCCAATTATGATCTTGATTTATTGTACTGAACCAAGAAATTTCTCATAAAAAAATTTAAGATGGTCGATATGAATAAGACATTTTACATTATTAGCATTAAGATATTCAAAGATAGATCTCAAAGATTGCTAGGACTATCTCAAAAAGGATATACTAAGCAAATTTTAGAGAGATTTAGTATACAACTTTGTTTAGCAAATGATAGAAATAAAAATTTTAGTCAAAATAAATATTTTAAATTAAATATCAATTTTATAGTTGAAATGCTAAGTAGCTATTAGAGTTACGTGAGAATGAAAATATCTAGAAGAGATGAAATTATAATAAGATATCTAAAAGAGATGAATGATTATATGCCCACATATATGACATTAGATCAACTTGAAATGATGATATTTTTTAAATATTAATTTTATAAATTATCTCGATAATAGGAAGTTCATTTTAAGATTTATATCTATATCAATTGGAGGGATAATTTATAGAAAAAAAATATAAAATAATATATTATTATATTATTAATAATAGAAGCTGATTTTATGACATGCTTTGAGGTCATTAATCAAGTTTTATGATTACAAAATTTTATCTTAGGACTTAGTATGGTCAGATTTAATTGTTAAGTCACTAAAGATACTTTGTGACATATCATAATAGTTTTTTTCTCTAAGAATAATAAGTACTATTATATCTCTATACATTATGGTATAAAATACTTGATTGTTAGAGAAAAGAGTCCATAAATAACTAATATTAATTAAAAACTTGGGTTTCATTATACTGATTGCTAATCCATTCACTTAGGATTTATAGTTTAATGTGTTTGAAAGAACATGTTCTTATGATTAGGTTTGTAAGCAACCCATAACAAATATGATGATGCAAGTTTGATTGAACATTATAATTGATATCTTGCTTACATACTTAAAGTTATTTGTTTATGCTATCCTATTTATATTTATGTATTTATATATTATGGTTAAATATGATAATATGATTGTCTTGATAAGATAAATTACAATGATCATTTTGGACTGCATTAGGAGGAGTTAACAGTGTTGTAGTATATAGAAGGAAGTATTATATTGATGACATATAATTATTATGACTCGCATTGCTAGTTAGACTTAATATAGTATTATTATATTTATTAGACTTATCGGTCTATTTTTTTAATTCGCATGCATATAAATAATTTTCAAAATACAGAATCCAATTGGGTAAAATTATTTTTAAATAAATTTTATTTTATTTATTTTTGATTTTAAATACTTTTTATTTTATCAATTAATTAGTTAAGTGAGAAAATATTAGATTATATGACCCTATCTAATTAGGTAAGAACTATTATAGATACAATTAGATTTTGATTATGATTATCGATCAATAAAAATGAAATTCAATTATGATAGGATTCCTCAGGACATGAAATCCTATAAAAGGACATGACCTCTTAAGGATTCACCACGAATAATTGGATGTGTATATGCAGATAAGCAACTATACGGATGTATGGAGATATTATAAATTTTCTCTCATATCTCTTTAGTCACGTGGACCAAACAATGAGATATTATAGAACTTTTTTTATTCTCCCTTTGGTCTCTAAATCCATTACTTATAGCAGTCCTATTAAGGATATGAAGATAGGAGAAGACGTGTCTAGTTTTTTTTATAAATCGACATTACTACAGTTTTGAAATTTGACGATGGTACACTTACATATTAGAAGAAGATTTTTTGAAAAACATTGCAAGGTATGCATCATAAATTTTGATCTATTGTTATTTGATTTTAGATTTTGACATTAATTTTTTTAAAATAATAATAAAATATTATAATTTTTATACTCACATATTGTTTATATAATTAATCTTCAATACATAATAAGCAATGAGGCCTCTTAGAACTCTAACCATGAGCTAAACAAGGCCTAATGATGGGCGAGTGACGGATAACGTTATCCCGAGGATTACGTGATTCATGACTTCACCATGGATTCCTCACCATGATTTCTATGCATCATTTGGAGAGAGATCCCAAGGAAAATCCTCCTTAGATGAAACAACAACGAAGATAAATTTTGATATCGTTTTAACTTTAGTGTCTTTTGCCTTTTGTGGGTGTTACTTCAACATATCATACCTCATCGAAGGGGTAGAGATCCTCATTGAGGACGAAAGCGATAATATGTGTATAAGGCACCCAATAAGTGTTTGATCCATGAAATGAACAACTTATAAAGATTAAAGTTATTTTTTTGGTTTTATTTTATATAAAGTCAATAAGATGGAGTCTTAATAAAACCAAATAAATATGAATATAATAAGATAAGATAATTTTATCATAGGTCAAGGTGATGTGATATCTTAATAAACTCAAATAAATAAAAGTTCAATAGATTTTTCAATTTATATCTTGGTTCATTGTTTTTTTCTAGTTTTAGATATTAGGCTAGTATTACTTGTTACTATTATTTGAGAAATAATTATGATTTGTGATCCTTTTTCTTTAATATAATTTTATTTTATTTTGTTGAATAAGATTGTTGCATAGGTTTTACTAATTTTAATATTTTAGGTCTTATGAGACAGAGAAACTCTTTGAATATTCAAGTAATGAGGATGGAAATGTGACAGTCTATTTTCATATGCAAAAGTTGCAGTCTCTTTGTGATTTGTGTTGTTTGATAATTTTCCCTATCTTCAAGATAGTGTTGGAACGTTTCAAACCCATATACATATACGCCACCAATTCAATGATCTCTCCTCACCTCTTGACGTAAATAGGATTTGTGGCCAACTGTATATTAGGCTAAATTTGAAAGCTAAATATCATGTGTCTTAATATTTCTCAAAAATCTCTTATTTGTGTATTGATAGGAGGGCTAAAAACATACCTACAAATCATTATCTCAATAATAGATCTACAAACTCGATTGAAGCTTTAAACGAAACAAAACTGAAATCGATTTGACTCGTTAAGCTAACTAAAAAAATGACTATGTCGAACTTTAGTCATTGCCTATTTGGAGGGCTATAATATGATTCTGTATCGATATATTTCATAACATCTATAAGAGGATCATGAATGTGTCGAAAGAAGATCCAAGGGCTATTTTTTTATTTTTTTATATCTTTGATTTACTTAATTATCAATCAAAATAGCTATCATTTGGCCTTTCAAGTCTCTCTTCTCCTTCTTGTCTCATGTTTGCTTTCTCTGTAATCTTTATCTAAGGAAATGTTGTTAAATCGATATATACATAATCATCAAGAAGTTATGATTGTCTTTTAACATCGAATTATGTTGTTTCAGGAGTCAGATGTTGAAACTATATCTACATTTAATCTTTTAATATTCATAAAAGTAAAACTTAAGATATGACAAACTCTCTTATTGGTTCTGTTAATATTCTATGGCTTTGTCACTAGAAGATGTGTTGTTTTTATGATTCCCTGGCTTTGTCACTAGAAGATGGGGATAGATAATTTAAGAGTTATTTAATTGATCTCACATTGCTGAGAAAATGTTTTTTTTTCTATAGATATAGACAAATAGTATCTAACCATTTTAATTTTATTTTTTCTGATGTGTGTTTTGATTATTAATCTCTGAAAATTCTTTTGGTTTGAAGCCTTCCTTCCCTCCCGAACAATAAGAACATATATAATCCACATTTAGATTCCTAAAGCAGGTTTCGATCTATATATGTCGTCTTGAAGTTAATATGTTTGTCATTTAGAACTTGGATATCTTTTCCTTAAATCATATAGTTAATGAGAAACAAGCATTTCTAATTAGAATGAGTTGCGTCAACATTTCCACAGACAGATTCATCAAACTTCTATTGTGTTAGATTAGATAGTTGCGGATACACGATCCTATTCCTTTGGGCATCCGCTGGTAATTCCATTCCAACTAAGAAAGTAGTAATACATTCAAATAAAATTGCCTCAGACTCAAATTCCAAACCCATCGGAATCTAATTCCACATGGTCTTATCATAAGAGCAGCATAAATCGCAAGTCATCCAGCTTAAGGTCGATGCTTAAGTCCAACTATATCCAACTCAAGATATAAACAAGTCCAATTCTATCTGATTCCATATCCGGTTTCATTTCAATCCAAATCCAAACTCAAATTCCACTCGCATGTTATATTGATAGGTTTAAGCTAATATTAACCCGAAATTGATCGCCGATGATAGGAAAGACATGATCTGGTCGTCGAAGTCCAAAATAGGTAGATGAATTAAGATCAATCCCGACCTAAATCGTAGTGCAAGGGAGGGAGTGGAAGGTCTCTGAAATATCGAGAGATGCCTCGCAATAGGTTTTCAAATTTTTTTCCGAATCAATTCTTCGGATACCTAAGTTAGCATACTTGCATAGTTGTAAATTTAATCCCTTTTGGAAGGTCACAAACTTGCATGGAACACCACTGGACTAATCTGCAGGTGCAGACTGATGCTAACTATCTCATCAACTATATCAATGACTCTTCTTTCATTCCACGAATTTTTAAAGCTGTTGTAAATAACATCAAATAGCTTGCTTCCTCCTTTACAGCCATTTCCTTCATTTTTATTCCTAAATTATCAAATTGTAAAGCTTACTGAGTAGCTTTCTTAGGAAGAACTTTTAACTATTAAGAATTGATTCATAGTAGTTATCTAGTTAGTTATCATGTTCTAAGCAGTTTTAGGTATGTTTCAAGAAGTAACCCATGATCTAGAAGTTATAGGGTAGTTCCTACAACTATCTCAATCATGTGTGACATAGTAGAATGAGGTAGTTATCACTAGGTCCTATAAATATGACCATAGTTTATGATGCAAGGTAGAAAGGAGAATACACTTGGGAATATCTTGTAAGTGTTCTATGTCAATCCTCTTGTTTTAAATACTACATCGATTTTCTTGAATTAAAAGGATTCTTTTTATTTGCATCGTAGTATTCAATTTTTTCCTTGCTCTTCTATCCCCAACATTTGTGGTATCAGAGCCAAGTTTCAATTTGAACTGGGCATTATGGCTTTCAACGGCAATTCCATGTCTCAACTCATTATTCTCATCTTCTCGGGCAAATGCTATGAATTTTGGAGTATCAAGATAAAGACTCTATTCAAGTCTCAAGATCTTTGGGACTTACTAGAGAATGGATATGCGGATCCAAATGACGAAATCAGGCTGAGGGAGAATAGAAAGGACTCAAAGGCATTGTTCTTCATTCAACAAGTTGTACATGAGACAATCTTCTCACGAATTGTAGCAGCGACAACCTCAAAGCAAGCTTGGTTGATACTTCAAAATGAATTTCAAGGCTCATCAAGAGTGATTATGGTAAAACTTCAAACTCTTCGTCGTGAATTTAAAATTTTATTCATGAAAAACAATGAATTGGTGCAAGATTTTCTTTCTCGAGTAACTATAATTGTTAATCAAATGAAATCTTATAGTGAACATCTTCCTGATCATATAATTGTTGCAAAAGTTTTAAGAAGTTTAACTCCGAAATTTGATCATGTTGTTGTCGTAATTGAGGAGTTAAAAGATTTATCTACATTTTCATTTGATGAACTAATGGGTTCCTTGCAAGCACATGAAACAAGGTTGAACATGTCACTTGAAAAAAGTGAAGAGAAAACATTTCAGGTTAAGGGGGAGTCTTCTACTTCAAAAGAAGACAAAAAATCAATAAGAAGAGGACATGGTAGAGGAGGATTTCGTGGTAGAGAAAATGAAAGAAAAAGAGGAAGAGGACACTTTGATGGGCATGATGAACAAAGGCAATCAAATTATGATAAAAAAAATTACAAGAGTGTAATTCAATATTACTATTATAAAAAGTTTGGTCACATGAAGGCAGATTGTTAGAAAAGAGAAAAGCAAGCAAGTTATATGGAGGAAAATGAAGAAAATAGTAAGTTGTTTATGACTTATTCATAAGTTCATGATATCTCAAATGATATTTGGTTT
>LVTN01000145.1:470507-484886 GCA_001649415.1 Musa itinerans
TATATATATATATATATATATATATAAGTTCATCTAACTCTTTTGTAGCAGAATTTAAAAAGTGTATTATGAATAAGTTTGAAATCTCAGATCTAGGTTTACTGCATTATTTTCTTTGGTTGGAAGTGAAGCAAGGATCAGATAAATTTTTTATTTCACAAAGAAAGTATACAATGGATCTACTCAAAAAATCTAATATAATTAATTGCAAAGCTGCAGCAACACCCATGAATGTAAATGAGAAACTAAAACTTGAAGATGGTACATATCTAACAAATGTAAGATACTATAGAAGTTTGGTTGGAGGTTTGATTTATTTAACTCATACTTGACCAAATATTACCTTCTCTGTTGGTGTAGTATCCAGGTTTATGCATAGCCTAAGCAAACATCATCTCGGAGCTATTAAAAGAATTCTACGTTATATTGTTGGAACTACAGATTATAGTGTTTGGTATTCTCATAATTTTAAATACAAATTATTTAGTTTCACTGATAGTGATTGGGCAAGAGATTTAGATGATAGAAAGAGTACTTCAAGCAATATTTTTAGCCTCAGATCAGGAGCTATATCTTGGAGTTCAAAAAAGCAAGCAACAACTGCGTTATCGATATCGGAAGCAGAATATGTAGCCGCAACATTAATAGCCTGTCAAGCAATATGGCTTAGGAGACTTTTTGAAAATCTTCATCAAGAACAAAAAGAAGCAACAATATTTTGTGACAACAAATCCACAATTGCAATGACAAAGAATCTAACATTTCATGGAAGAACGAAGCATATAGAGATATGCTATCATTTCATCCGGGATCTTGTAGCAAGTGGAGCCATAGCAATGAAGTATTGTGGAACAGATGAACAAGTTACAGATATCTTCACTAAGTCGCTTCCAATTCAAAAGCATGTTTATTTCATGTCGCAAATCAGTGTATGTAACTATGAATCAAGGGGAAGTGTTAAGAATTGATTCATAGTAGTTATCTAGTTAGTTACCATGTTCTAGGTAGTTTTAGGCATGTTTCAAGAAGTGGCCCATGATCTAGAAGTTATAGGGTAGTTCCTACAACTACCACAATCATGTGTGACATAGTGGAGCGAGGTAGTTACCACTAGGTCCTGTAAATAGGACCATAGTTCATGATGCAAGGTAGAAAGGAGAATACACTTGGGAATATCTTGTAAGTGTTCTATGTCAATCCTCTTGTTTTAAATGAGTACTTCAAGCAATATTTTTAGCCTCAGATCAGGAGCTATATCTTGGAGTTCAAAAAAGCAAGCAACAACTGCGTTATCGATATCGGAAGCAGAATATGTAGCCGCAACATTAATAGCCTGTCAAGCAATATGGCTTAGGAGACTTTTTGAAAATCTTCATCAAGAACAAAAAGAAGCAACAATATTTTGTGACAACAAATCCACAATTGCAATGACAAAGAATCTAACATTTCATGGAAGAACGAAGCATATAGAGATATGCTATCATTTCATCCGGGATCTTGTAGCAAGTGGAGCCATAGCAATGAAGTATTGTGGAACAGATGAACAAGTTACAGATATCTTCACTAAGTCGCTTCCAATTCAAAAGCATGTTTATTTCATGTCGCAAATCAGTGTATGTAACTATGAATCAAGGGGAAGTGTTAAGAATTGATTCATAGTAGTTATCTAGTTAGTTACCATGTTCTAGGTAGTTTTAGGCATGTTTCAAGAAGTGGCCCATGATCTAGAAGTTATAGGGTAGTTCCTACAACTACCACAATCATGTGTGACATAGTGGAGCGAGGTAGTTACCACTAGGTCCTGTAAATAGGACCATAGTTCATGATGCAAGGTAGAAAGGAGAATACACTTGGGAATATCTTGTAAGTGTTCTATGTCAATCCTCTTGTTTTAAATACTACATCGATTTTCTTGAATCGAAAGGATTCTTTTTATTTGCATCGTAGTATTATGTTTTTTCCTTGCTCCTCCATCCCCAACACTAACTCCTCTAATTTTTTTTATTGTTGAGGAGGTTAGCCCTTCTCCTTCTCTCTCTCTCATTTTTTTAATAATAAAAGTTAGTTTTTTTAGAAAAAGAGAGAAAAGAACATTCTATTTTTGAGTGTTACAATATTATCCCAATATTAAATTAGCTATAATACTAATTATTATGATGTTAAGATTCCTTAATTTTAGATATTTGATATTATTTTTTATTTATTTTTGAGTTTTTCTTAATTATAGTATGAGTAGTTTGATGTAGCGAATTATGTTATTTTTATTTATTTCCTTTAGTAGAAATCCTAGTCTTAGTTGTCTAAGGATTAAATAACTATATATATATAATATTTTTAATTATTTTTCTTTAGTACTCAAATACAATTCAAAGCATTAGATCAATTTGGAGGTTGACCCTCTCGAAACGATCAAATTACTATATCTTATTCTTAGTTTTCTTTTTAATTTTTTTAATTTCCTAGATAAAGCTCTAAGGTTTTATCATCTGGTATTAAAACTTTGAAGGAGCCCCCTTGCTCCTAAGTAAGGTCCCTATTGTTGTCTTAGACACGTTGGATAACTCCCCAATCACTCGCCAAAACTTTTGACTGTGGACTTAGTCATCATCGTGACTTTACTCTATTGCTGACTCCACTACTATAGCCATCGATCCCCATTATAATCATCGGAGTTGCTCCTCTTTTTCCACTATTGCCTTCCCTCGGATCGGATGCCTCCTTCCACGTTTATTCTTGTAGAGCCAAATCAGGAGCCACATCAACCCTCTCACTCAACCTTTTTCATCGGCCATAAACTCACTATCGATGCACTTGTGTCCTAAACACATTAGTGAGTCTCTTTCTCCTAGTGACAATTGTGGTGTTTCCTTGGCATTCCCTCAATCTCCTCTCCAACATCATCGTAGACCTTGATGCCCACATCGCCAATGCCGATTTCACCTTCCACGATGGGTTCCAGATCTCGAACGCCAAATTCAACGTTGATCTTAGATCTATAGATCTGAGATCTCCCTGAAGCCTTTCTCCTAGGGTTTCACTTTTGCTACCACCACTATCCAAAAAAAAAAAACTTAGGAATTACATGCCTTTGACCCGAAATAAAAAATAAAACTTAAAAATTTTAGATATACAATCATGCACAATGACTATTGATAATTATATGTAATCCCAATGTGAAGCCTCGGAAGCAAAATTTGAGAGCAGGCTATAAAAATCTCTTAATGATTTAAAAAAGAGTTTGCTTTAAGAGTCTTAGCAAAAATTAACAAGATGAAAGTTTGGCTTCTGTTAGTAAATAACTAGATTGATTTGAAATTATAGGAAAAGGTTACCAAGAGCATGATAATGGCTATCCTTGCATAAAAGTAGAATTTTCTAGATGGGAAGATGGTGATTTGACCGATTGGAATACTAGAGTAGAGAAAATTTTTCACTTTCATAAAACTCCAAAAGATTCTAAAATGGAAATAGCTTTAATCCAACTATATGGGGATGCTATTCAATGGTATGATTAGTATGAAACCAATCATGGAGTTCCCTCATAGGAGCAATTTAAGAAATGATTTCTTATTTATTTTGGACCATTCAAATATAAGAATATTAATGGAGAGCTTGCCAAGATTTGCAAGACTTCTACTATGTATCAAAGTCAATTTAAATGACCGTTAAATCGAGTTAAAGATTGGTCCAAAAGGTAATTGGTGGAAATATTGAAGGTCTTAATTCAAACATTCGTTGTGAAGTTAAGGCTCACCATCCTCGTACTATGATAGTTGTAATTTTTTTTACATGATTGCATGAAGAAAAAATTAATATAAAAAACTATCGAACCAGGAGTTGAGGGTTTATGATTAGCAATATAATAAACATAAAACATTAATATAAAAAACTAGTTACACAATAAACATATGACTAGCAAGTCAAATACTTCAATCATTCATAGTCAGAAACCGAATACTAGAAGACTGATCCAAGATGAACTCAAAGAATAATCAGCAAAAGATTTATGCTAGCATTCTGATGAAAAGTGAAGTTGGGGGCATCGTTGCAAGCAAGAAAAACTTTTGATAATTGAACCAATTAAGGAAGAACTAGAGATTGAGACCGCAGACTCTAATCATGAAGGTACTGATAATGATGAGATTATTGAACTTATCACACATGTTGTTCATGCATTCGCTGACTATTCTAATCCTCAGACTATAAAAGTTGAAGGACTTTTGAAACATCAATATGTTATTATTTTGATTAATATTGGTAGCATCAATAGTTTTATGGATAATAAGATTAATGTATAATTGGCCTACCACATTAAACGTTATGATGAGTTAGATGTGACGATTGTTGATGGGTGAATTTTAATTTGTGATAGTAAGTATTATAAAGTAAAGCTTGTTATGTAGGGCTAATAGTTACTCATGAATTTTTTCTAACTACCATTGAAGGAGTATGAGGTTATGCTTGGAATTGAGTAGCTATTAATCTAGGTAATATTTCTTAGAATTTTTTTAAATTAATTATAAATTTTTTTATTAATGGAAAGTTATTGAACATCAAATTTTGATGATGAAGCCAATTGATAAGTATTTATAATTTGATATGCGTTTTGAGTGATGTAGGAAACTTCGATCAGGATGAGACAATTAAAGTAGGAAGAATCATGTTGGGTTGGAGGAAAACATGTCAGAAGATTGGACGTCTAGCCGGAGGATCGGATGACATATCGATAAAAGGTTTCGGGCCAAGAAAGTGGATATTGCGCCAAGGATATCGAAGTTGCTGTGGTCAATTGACCGATTGGGCAATAGGCCGCAAGAGAGGACGATGCGTCGAAGAATCAGATGAAATGTCAATGGACCAATGACATGCCGGACAACATGAATTATGCTTAGTAATAATTGTCTAGATCAAAGTGTGTTTTTACATGTGTAGGATTAACTACGATAGCAAGGCATAAAGCAAAATGAAGTCCCGGAGTCAAGAACGCGATTTCGTTGGGAGTTCGAGAGTTCGTCGGAAGTTCTACTGAGAAGTCTAGGAGCTTGCCAAAGAAGCTCGTCAGAACACACCAAGAAGATCGTCGTGAAGTCCAGGAGCTTGCCGGGAGTCCGCTGGAACATTACTAAGAGATCATCAGAAGTTCGTCGGAAATTACCAAGACTAAGCAGATTTGATTTGCTTAGAATATGTTTTAGGAATCGTAGTTAGCACATAATTGGAGTTGGGATTGGGAGGTAATCCCATCAACTTTGTTAGGGGCCAATTGGGCCCGATGTTGGGCTGATTTGGGCCGAATTCAAGGCCCTACTAGGATGCTGAAAGCTTGGCCAACGGTGGCACCGCTTGGGGAACATCACCCTAGGAATTCTGGGCGGTGGTACCGCCAGAGCTCGGTCTCCGAGCTCTGTCAGGCGGTCGTACTACCCAATGTAGTGTCAGTGTCAGATTGACACTGGCGATGGTACTGCCTAGCATAGGCGGTGGTACTGCCCGTACCCAGGAAACCCGGGATGAGATATTTTTAGTGTTAAGAAAAGGGGTCGGCACTAAGAGGGGGGGGGGGGGGGGGGGGGGAGTAAATTAGTGTAGCGGTAAAATCATGTCTTCAAAACTTATCGTTTCGATTAAAACTGATTCCGATGAAAAACTGTTTCGTAAAGGTAATAACTTTGAAGTATATATAAGCGTAGTGACTAAATAAGTAAAGTAGTTTGCAGTATGTAAATGACAACAATAGAAATGCAAACCAGATTTTAGAGTGCTTCGGTCATCGTGACCTACATCCACTTCGCCGATTTCTCTTCCGTCGAAGCCACCGACATCCACTATCGATCTTCCTTTAATAGGCAAAGATCAACCTCCTTCTTACACCCCTCTTCTCCTTTTCACAGGTTTAGGAGTCAACCTTTACAAGCACTCACTCATCTCTAAACATAATTCTAAACTTAGACTAGAGGAGGATTCTCATAAGAGATTGCAATAGCATTTTTTTACTTTTAAACTTTATGTGCTTGTATATGTTAACCAGGGATGAGAGGGGTATTTATAGGCCTCAAGTTGATTCAAACTTTGAGCCTAAAAACCTCTCATCCCGGGTTTCCTAGGTACGGGCGGTACCACCGCTTGTGTCAGTCTAACACTGACACTGTGCTGGGCGGTACCACCGCTTGACAGGGGTGGTACCACTGCCCAGACTAGCGATACCACCGCCTGACACAGTCTCGGAGACTATGCCACGACGATGCCACTTCTTAGGACACTATTTGGGCCTTTTATTGGGCCCAACACAGTCCTTACATGAGCCCAATTGACCCCTAATTGGGTTGACCCAAATCCAAACCCAATTACATGCGAACTATGAATTCTAAGATATTTACTAAGCTAAACAAGTCCCTATGTCTTGGTTTCTTCGAGCAAGCTTCCGGCGATCTTCCGGCGAACTTCCGTCGAACTCTTGGGCAATGTTCCAACGGACTCCCAGCAAGCTCCTGAACTTCACGATGATCTTCTTGGCGAGTTCCGATGAGCTTCTTTGGCAAGCTCCTGGACTTCTCGGCTGGTTCTTGCAGAACTTCCGACGAACGTTTGGACTTTCAACGAACTCTCGAACTCCCAACGAAATTGCATCCTCGACTCCGGGACTTCATTTTGCATTATACTTTGCTATCGTAGTTAATCCTACACATGTAAAAACATACTTTGATCTAGACAATTAATACTAAGCATGAATCATGTTGTCCAGCATGTGATTGGTCCCTCGACGCTTCGTCCGATTCTTTGGCGTATCGTCCTCTCTTACGGCCTATTGCCCAATCGGCCAGTTGACTCTGCAACTCTGATATCCTTGGTGCAATATCCACTCTTCTTGGCCCTTTACCCAAATCTATGGCTCGAAGCATTCTGTCGATACGTCGACCGATCTTCCGGCTCGACATCCAATCTTCTGACATGTTTTCCTCCGGCCCAACATGATTCTTCTTGCTTTAATTGTCTCATCCTACGTCACTCAAAACACAGATTAAATCATAAACACTTATCAATTGGTTTCATCATCAAAATCTAAGATTCAACAATCTCCCCCTTTTTGATGATGACAACTAATTGATGACGGAGTTAACCTTAACTCCCGGAGTTAAAACATACTCCCCCTATCAATATGCCATATTGATAGAACCATGAATTCAAGTCGAATTCAAGTCATTGCAAATTTCATCATGAATATTTGCAACACATCATCATGCATAACATGATCATACTTCTCCCCCTTTGTCATCAACAAAAAGGAGAAGTACAACTTTCAAGTGTTTGAGATGGAAATTCAAATCATTGTATAATAAATATAATTTCTAGTTTTATCATTATGCAAGCTAGTGAATGTTACAATATTTTAGAACATATAAGCTAGCAATTTAGAGATATTCAAGAAAGCAACTCTTGCTTCTTAAAATATGCAAGTTTGCTAGATGTGCAAGTTAGCATGTTTGCTTCTTGAGATAGGCAAGATAGTATTTCTTGCTTTTGAGATGAGCAAACTAATAAGTTTTGCCCTTTTTTGCAATATGTATGTTTACAATTTTTGCTTCTCTTTAGATGTGCGAGCAAGCAAGCAAGTTTTTACATTTTCTTGACTTGTGCAAACTAGCTAGCAAGCTAGCTATCTCCCCCTTTGTCATTGTCAAAAAGAAGGAAAGAATATAATTTTGTATCTCTTTTTTCCTTTACGTCAATTTCTAAATCATGACAAAGGTAAGTAATCATTCTTATTTCAAAATTTCATAATTGAGATAAACCTTGAATTCAAATCAAAGCAATTTTAATCATGATTCACATCATATGCAATACATCACATACATCATAATAAAAAGCATAAGTATTGCATGCATCATTCCAAATCATAAATATTTCACATCATGATGGTATCAATTTTGTTAAATTATATCCTACCATGCATGATCAAAACTTCTTCTCATTTTATCATTGTAAACAAGAAAGAAGAAGGAAAGAACAAAATAGTATAAAATATTTCAATCATTTCAAGGCATACAAGCCATAAATACAAAGACATAATGTCATGAAAGATAAGACCTCTTGAATTCCAAAATACATGATTCATATAGTAAATCTCTTCTTTAAATAAAACACCAAAAAATTGTCGATGTACAAAGAAGAGATCTTGATTCAAAAAATCTCAAGTAATTCCAAGATCATGATTTTGATAAAACTCATTAAAATTCAAATCATCAAAATCTTAACATTTCTTTCAAGAGATTCAAAATGGCATAAATAATTTTATTAGTCTCTCAGTGAAAAATCGATAAGATAGAGAAAAAGAAAATTTTCAAAAAAAATGCTTTCCTCCTTTTGTTTCAACTTATTGATTGATTTCATATATGCATGTTCTTTTCTTTTATGCCAAATCCATGCATCATTCATTAACACCGAAAAAGAACTTTCAAATGATCGCAAAAACTATCATGTATAAGTTTGAAATATAAACTCGTTAAGCATGCTTTCAAATCATCATTACATTTTCATTAAGACATCAAGCATGGTTTCGTTGAACATGATGTTGAATGATTCTTAAGGATATCTAAACTTCCTTAGTTTCAAATTATGTGATTGACTTTATATTAGCATGCCCAAAGATTTGTTTTTATGTCAAAACCATGCATCAACGTTTAAAACGGAAAGATAAAAAATCATCAAGATCAAAAAGTGTCACACATAATTCCAAAACATATGATTTCAAATCATTACTTCAAGTCCTCATGCATAAAAATCATCAAGTATGATGCAAATATTTATTTTCAAAATATTCATCATGATAAGGTATATAAGCCAAAAAATCCTTTAAACATAAAGCATATTTATCGATCATTGTTTCATTGAGCATAAGGCATTTCCAAACAAAATCGAAAATCAATATCAAGATATACCTTATTGCTTCTTAAAACATATATAGGATTATCATTATATTTAAGTCTAATATTTTTATCCATTTATCATAAAACATGTAATTTTCATGATCATTTTCAAAATTACTAGAAGGATAAGCATGATTTCAATTTTTGCTTTTTCATTACACTATTAAATATGCAATTTTCAAGAAAAATATATTTTCTAAACTAAAAAAAAATGCATCATAAAAAGCATCATGTAATTTCGAAATAAATTAAGGGAGTTTTGATTACCTCATTGTCGAAAGCCGTTAAGGCGTAGTTTGCCACCTCGCTTTTGTTGATTTTCTTCTCGTCTTTGGATGAGCTTGATTCGTCCAAGATTGCTTCATTCTTCTTGCATTCATAGCAAGTAGTTACGTTCTTTTTGTTCTTTAATTTTTGTTTCATTAACTTTTTAAATTTCATGAGTAGTTCAAGTTCACCATCACTTGAGCTTATGCTCGAGTGGTCTTCAATTGTTCTAAGTCCGAAATCCTTCCTGTTCTTTGGAAGGTGGTTCTCATGTTCGTCAAGTGCCACATTAGTCATTTCATAGGTCATCAAAGACCCAATTAGTTCTTCAAGTGGTAGGTTGTTTAGGTTTTTAGCTTCTTGTATTGCGGTTACTTTCGGATCCCAACTCTTATTAAAGGAACGTAAAATTTTATTTACGAGTTCAAAATTCGAAAAACTTCTACCAAGTGCTTTTAAACTATTGACGATATCCATAAAACGGGTGTACATGTCAACAACAGTTTCACTTGATTTTATTTGAAAAAGTTCAAAATCATGCATTAAAAAGTTGATTTTTAAATTTTTAACTTTGTAAGTCCCTTCGTGTGTAATTTCAAGAGTGTGCCAAATATCAAAAGCCATTTCGCACATAGAAATTCGATTAAACTCAATTTTATCTAAGGCACAACATAGAGCATTCATAGCTCTAGTATTTAAAGAAAAAGTCTTCTTCTCCAAATTATTCCAATCTTTTATTGGAAGAGAAGACCTTTTAAAATCGGAATCGACAATGTTCCATAAGTTCAAATCCAAAGAAAGCAAGAAAACTCTCATTCGAGTTTTCCAATATGTATAGTCCATCCCATTGAAAAAGGGAGGATGAATGAGAGAGTGACCATCTTGAAAGCCGAAAAGAGCAATTTCTCTTTGGGTGTTAAACCAAATGAGAAAACGAGGCTCTGATACCAATTGTTAAGAAAAGGGGTGGGCACTAAGAGAGGAGGGGGGGTGAATTAGTGCAGCAGTAAAATCACGTCTTCAAAACTTTTCATTTTGATTAAAACTGATTCCGATGAAAAACCGTTTCGTAAAGGTAATAACTTGGAAGCATATGGAAGCGTAGTGACTAAATAAGTAAAGTAGTTTGTAGCATGTAAATGAAAACAATAGAAATACAAATCAGATTTTAGAGTGGTTCGGTCGTTATGACCTACATCCACTTCGTCGATTCCTCTTCCGTCAAGGTCACTGGTATCCACTATTTACTTTCCTTTAATAGGCAAAGATCAACCTCCTTTTTACACCCCTCTTCTCCTTTTCATAGGTTTAGGAGTCAACCTTTACAAGCACTCACTCCTCTTTAAACATAATTCTAAACTTAGACTATAGGAGGATTCTCACAAGAGATTGCAAAAGTATTTCTTTAGTTTTAAACTCTCTGTGCTTATGTATGTTAACTAGGGATAAGAGGGGTATTTATAGGCCTCAAATTGATTCAAACTTGGAGCCTAAAAATATCTCATCCCAGGTTTCCTTGGTATGGACGGTACCACCTCTTGTATTGGGCGGTACCATCGCTAGTGTCAGTTTGACACTAACACTACACTGGGCGGTACTACCGCCTGATAGGGGTGATACCACCGCCCAGACTAGCGGTACCACCGCCTGACATAGTCTTAGAGACTGTGCCATGACGGTGCCACTTCTTGGGACACTGTTTGGGCCTCTCATTGGGCCTAACACAGTCCTTACATGGGCCCAACTGGCCCCTAATTGGGTTTGCCCAAATCCAAACCTAATTACATGCTAACTACGAATTCTAAGATATTTACTAAGCTAAACAAGTCCATATGTCTTGGTTTCTTCCGGCAAGCTTCCGGCAAATTTCCGACGAACTCTCGGGTAATGTTCTAGTGAACTCCCGGCAAGCTCTTGGACTTCATGACGATCTTCTTGGCGAGTTCTGATAAGCTACTTTGGCAAGCTCCTGGACTTCTCGGCTAGTTCCTACAGAACTTTTGATGAACATCTGGACTTCTGACGAACTCTCGAACTCCCAACGAAATCGCGTCCTTGACTCCGGGACTTCATTTTGCTTTATGCCTTGCTATTATAGTTAATCCTACACATGTAAAAACACACTTTGATCTAGACAATTAATACTAAGCATGAATCATGTTGTCCGACATATCATTGGTCCCTCGCCGCTTTATTCGATTCTTCGGCGTATCGTCCTCTCTTGCGGCCTATTACCCAATCGATCAGTTGACTCCGCAACTCCGATATCCTTGGTGCAATATCCACTCTTCTTGGCCTGATGCCCGAATTCATGGCCCGAAGCCTTCTGTTAATATGTCAATCGATCTTCCGGCTCGACATCCAATCTTCTGACATGTTTTCCTCTAGCCCAATATGATTCTTCCTACTTTAATTGTCTCATCCTGATCGAAGTATCTTGCGTCACTCAAAACGTAGATTAAATCATAAATACTTATCAATTGGTTTCATCATCAAAATTTGAGATTCAACATTTAGGCTCCAAGTTTGAATTAACTTGAGGCTTATAAATACCCCTCTCATCCCTGGTTAACATACACAAGCATAGAGAGTTTTAAAGTGAGAAAATACTGTAGAAACCACTTGAGAAATTCCTCCTCTAGCTTAAACTTAGAATTTTGTTTAGAGAGGAGTGTGTGTGCTTGTAAAAGTTGACTCCTAAACCCATGAAAAGAAGAAGAGGGGTATAAAAGGTGGTTGATTTTCGCCTATTGAAGGAAGACCGATAGTGGATGCCGGTGGCCTCGACGGAAGAGGAATCGACGGAGTAGATGTTGGTCACGACGACCGAACCACTATAAAAATCTGGTTTATGTTTCTTTTGTGAAATTTACCTTACTGCAAACCTCCTTACTTGCTTTACATCCACTACGCTCTTTCGTACGCTTTCAAGCTATCTTTCTGAAATCGGTTTTATTAAACGAAAGATTTTACAAAGTTGACGTTTTTACCGCTGCACTAATTTACCCCCCCCCTCATAGTGCCGACTTATTCCTAACAACTGGTATCAAAGCCTCGTTTTCTTATTTGGTTTAACACCTAACGAGAAATGGCTTTTTTCGGCTTTTAAGAGGGTCACTCTCTCATTTGTCTTCTCTTGTTCAATGGGACAGACTACACATATTGGAAAACTCGAATGAGAGTTTTCTTGCTTTCATTGGATTTAAATTTATGGAATATTATCAAAAGTGATTTTTAAAGGTCTTCTCTTCCAATGAACCAATGGAATGATTTAGAAAAGAATATTTTTCTTTAAATGCTAGAGCTATAAATGCTCTATTTTGTGCTTTAGACAAAAATGAATTTAATCGTGTTTCTATTTGCGAAACTGCGCACGATATTTCGCACACTCTCGAAATCACATATGAAGGACTAATAGAGTAAAAGATTATAAGAAAAACCTTTTGATGCATGATTTTGAACTTTTTCGAATGAAGCCAAATGAAACCATTGTTGACATGTACACCTGTTTTATGGATCTCGTCAATGGTTTAAAAGCTCTTGGCAAATGTTTTTCGAATCTTGAACTTGTGAATAAATTTTTACGCTCACTTTCTAAAACTTGGGATTCGAAAGTAACAGCTATTCAGGAATAAAAAAACTTAAACTATTTCCCTCTCGAAAAACTAATAGGATCCTTGATGACCTATGAAATGACGTGCAATGTACGTGAAGAACTTAAGAACAACCTTCCAAAGAATATGAAGGATTTCAGACTTAGAACAATCGAAGACCACTTAAGCATAAGCTCAAGTGATGGTGAACTTGAACTCCTCATAAAATTTAAAAAGTTCATGAAATAATAATAAAAAAAATAAAAACAAACATAAAAATAACACCAATTGGGATGAAACGAGTGCATCCGAAGCCGAGGAGAAAATCAACAAAGGCGAGGTGGCAAACTACGCTTTAACGGCTTTCAATGATGAGGTAATCGAAACCCCCTTAATTTATTTCAAAATTACATGATGCTTTTCATGATGTATTTTTTAATTTAGTTTAGAAAAATTATTTTTCTTGAAAATTACATGTTTAATAATGTAATGAAAATAAAAAAATTGGAATCATGCTTATTATACTAGTAATTTTGAAAATAATTATGAAAATTACATATGTTATGATAAAGGAACAAATTGTTAGACTTAAATCATGCTAGATGTTTTAATGATGTGATAAAGTGATAATGTGTATCTTGATGATCTTCGTATTTGATTGAAAATACTTTATAAAACCATGTTTGATGTTTTAATAAAAATATTAAGAGGTTTGATATCATGCTTAATATGAAATTGTGCATATTATACCTTGAAAACTTGAATCGATAACCTACAACAATCCAGAAAGTAGTGATGCATAATGATCATGCTTAGTAAATTTATATTTCAAAATTATGCATGATGATTTTTATAATCTTTGTCATAATAAAAGTTTTTTTTTTATTTTAAACATTGATGCATGTTTTTATTTAGCATAAATGAAAAAGGCATGCTTCTATGAAATAAATCAAATGAATTGAAATAACTAAAAAGAGAAAAGTATTTTTCTTAAATTTTTTTTTTCTTATCAATTTTTCACTAAGAGATTGATAAAGTTGTTTATGTCTTTTTCAATCTCTTAAAGGTAATTATGATGATTTGACGATTTGAATTTGAATGTGCTTTATCTTCTTGTCATTTACTAAAGAGGAAAATTTCCTAAATGAATCATGATTTTTCAGAATTATAATTTTTATGATTCATAATGAATTGAGAGATTTTATATGCATGAATTGATATCTTGTTCTCCTACAAGATTGAATGAATTTTATCTATATCATGATCTCTTAAGAATTCTTTTCGCTATTTATTTAAGAGGATATTTGCTAAAATAAATCATGGTTTCTCTTGAATTCTCGGAATTTTAACTTAAAAATTCTTTTTAACTTGAATTTTAACTTGAAAATTCTTTTTATAAATCAAGATTGTCTACTTGAAAATTTTAACTTGAATTCTCGAAGTTATCTAAAAAGAATCATAATATGTCTCTTGATACTCACAATTTATCTTCATGATCTTTGATATTTTATCTCTCATGACATGATTTTTTTGTATTTATGGCTTGTTTACCTTGAAATAATTAAAATATTTTATATCATTATGTTCTTCCCTTC